>CAUYLG010027799.1:0-11612 GCA_963573385.1 Cacajao melanocephalus | reverse complement strand
TGGTCTAAGATAGGGATTGACAAACTTTTTTTTCTGCAAAGGGACAGGTAGTAACTTTTTGGCTTTGTGGGCCATGTGGTCTTTGTCAGCTCTTCAGTTCTGCCTCTGAAATTCAAAAGCAACCATAGACAATACGTAAATAAATGAGCAAGGCTGTGTTTCAATAAGTTCCATTTGTAAGCACTGCAGTTCAAGTTTCACACAATTTTTATGTGGTATAAAATATCTGATATCTTTTGATTTTTTAATCATTTAAAAATATAAAACCATTCTTAACTCCTGAGCTATATTAAAAAACAGGCGGCAGGCTATGGTTTGCTGATCCCTTATCTACAGAATTGGCTAATTTCCCTACCTATATCCCTTTTTTCCCCTGCTTTTGGTTTGGTGACAGGAAAATAGTAGGTCTCATTACTTGCTTCATGTTTTGAACATGGTATAAGGAGGTAGGATCATTTAGCAATTAAAAGCATGGGCTTTGTAATTAGGTACAACTAGGTTCAAATCTTAGTTTTACTTCTAGTTACAATCTTTGTTTTTTTTTTTTCTTTTGCCCTTTTACCATAGGAGCAAATTGCATAAGGTCTCCAAGCACCAGTTTACTTTTCTATAAAATGTACAATTCTATACCTCGTTGGATTAAATGATACAATGCCTGTGAATTATTCAACATAGTGTTTACAATACAGTATCGATTATTAGTATGTTGTTACTGTTATTAGGGAATCTGTGTTTTCCATTTCCAATTCTCTATCTCCTTTTATCTGGGGTCAGTCAGTCTCTTCTCTGAGTCAGCTTTTAAATGAGGGGGTTTGAAACTCTGGTCATCCTCAGATCTAAAAATGTTTATGATTCTTTCTGTTTGTAATATAACCCCTTGCATTGTAAAGATAATCACTGTTTATGTTCCAAGAGTAGATCCTGTGTTTTTGGAAGGCAGCTCTATGTTTGTAAGAAATGGGACGAGTGGGACATAAGAGTTTTTATTCTGGTGATTTATGTTTAACAGAAGCATTGACTCCTTGCTCTTCTTCCTCCTGGGATACTTGACAGGTAACATGAAACAAAATTCTTTTGGATTCCCAGGGGACAGGTGCCATTATCTGAAGCAGAACCTGGCACTCACAGAGCCCCATGGTACCTCAGTTATGATACCATGATGTTTACAGAACTCAATTTGAAGAGCCCAGGTGAAAAAAGACCCACGAAATGACAAAAAGACTCCAAATGCAGATAGCGTATCTTCCCCAGCTAACTGAACTGTGCCATTCAATTATTTTCAATTACAATTGCATTTCTTTCTTTAATGTTTTCTATGCTGATATCCAAGTTGCTAATGAAAGAGGCCCCTGCTTTATAATCCCCATCGTTGCGACTTGCTGGGCTTAATTGCTTTGTCTCTATAACAGGCAGACATTCTGAACAATTAGACAATAATAAGGAAGCAAGATGGGGAAATGGCTTAGATTCTTTCATTTTAATTATGCTGATAGTGCACCCTACGGTTCTGAATCAATGCTGAAGTGCTATTTTTGATAGCATTCAATAACATCCAACTAGAGCTAATAAATTTATATTTCTAATACAAAATAACCCTTTCCTTTGTCTCAACTGATTATTGCTTTTTGCAGAACAGTAATATTTTCAATGCACATGACATGTTTCACCTTCAACTTTTCTAATACAACCTTTACAACTGTTCTATTATTCTATATTGCTCCATTTTACATACAGGAAAAATGGAAAGTCTAAGCTGGCTCAAGCATCTTGCGAATCTAGCTTCCCAAATACCTTCCAGAATGCCTCTTAAAACTCATATTTGGCTTTAAAAAATTACTTTTAAAGATGCTAACAATATAAATATGGGGCTCAGATTTCAGTCTGTTCTGAACGTTGAAAAATGCAGGGCACTGCACACTCAGGTTCCTGCCTCATCTCTAATCTCCTTTGTTGAACTCTCCTATTTGCCTACTGTCTCCAGCTATTCTGGTCTCTGTGTCTGGAAAGCTCAAAAGTGCAAGCTCAGTCTTGGCTGATGGTCTTCCTCTGTCTTTGCATGGCTGTTTCCTTTACATCTCCAGTCTCAACTCAAATGCCACCTCTTCAGAGAGGCCACCCCTGATCCTTTCATCTCCTTTGCTCTTCCTCTCACATTCCTCCCCTTTCCATTACTCTCTTGCATTGAATTTAGCTTGTTTCCTCCACAACACAAGTTGTCATTATGTATTTACTTTTCTATTTGTCGATCATCTAGGTGCCATAAAGGCAAGCATTACATATATGTGTTTCATTAACCACTGCAAAACCAGGAAATCTAACAGTGCCTAAAACTAGTAGGTGCTCGATAAATATTTGTTGAATGAATAAGCAAATAAATGATTAGGAACTTTTTATTTCCTAGTATGTAATCTTGGAGCAGCTGTGTCTACTGATATCCTCTCCAAACTCCCAGTTGGATCTTTGTAGACTGACCTGACTCCTAAGGGTGCGGATTACTTTAGAGTAGAGATTTTGGCTTGTAGATCTTTGTATTCCCACTGTCCTGCATTGTCGTACACTATACTTTCTATATGGCTGTGAATAAGTCAATGTTAATGAAAGATGTGAAATAAAATTCCAAAATGGCATGAATTTATAATTTGTTTTATGTGTGATGATGCTGGTTTGTCAATAAATTGAGGTACTTAAAAATTATGCTATTTGTTCCTGTGATTAATGATACTTATGTATACATTTATCTTATTTTGCTTTAATATGAAATGCAGTCTCAGCATAGATAATGCAAAAATTCAGAAAACGATGTAAGGAGAAACAAAAACCACCCAATATTCCACAGTCTGGAAAGAATACTGCTAATCTTGTGGTGTGTTTTCTTATATATATTCAAACACAAACAAACACACAGTCGCTCACACACACATACACATATACTGTTTAATTACAAATAATGAAAGTGAACTTGAAAACCTTTGTGTCCTTTTTATTATTCATTTACAATTATATTAAGAACATTTTTGTCATTGCAATTCTTTGAAAATATAATTTTGGATGATCACAAAATATACCAATTGAAAGATAAATTATAAGGTATTCAACGACAATATTAAGTTATTCCATGCTACTTTTGGCTTCAATAACTAATTGTGCTGTGGTACATATGGACTTTCTGGGTCAAAAAGTAGGAATAATTTAAGATTCTTGTCCAGATACTCAAATTGTTTTTGAGAAAGTTGTGCCAAATTATATTTCCACTAGATTGAGTTGATAATGTTGGTTTATCCCTCCGTTATTAGCATGGAATATTTTGTTTTTTTCCTCTCTTGTGAAGTTTCTTTTGTCCCCTTTATATTGAATGTTAGTGTTTTTCTTACAGATTTGTGAATCTGTTATATACCAAATATTTTTTATTTTTGTCATATTCATGAGAAAATTTTCTTCTACCCTGCTCTCATGTTTTGTTGGCCCTTAAAACTTTTTTTTAAAAACTAGCTTTATTGAAGTAAAATTCACCTAAAATAATGTTCATCAATTTTAAGCATATAATTTAATGAGTTTTGACAAATATACTGAGTCATGTAACCACCACTGCACTCAAGATATAGGACATTTTCATTATCCCAAAAGTTTTCTTATGCCATTTTGTACTAGTCCACTCTCTCTACCCCTGGTACCTGACAACCACTGCTCTACTTTCTGTCACTTTAATTTAGTCTTTTCTAGAATTTCATACAGATAGAATTTTACATTAAATAGTTTTTTTTGTGTTTGACTTCTTTTAGTAAGTATAGTGTATTTTAATCACAAATATGTATTTTTGTGTATAACAGTAGTTTGTTCCTTTTTATTGCTGAAATGTATTCCATTACTTGGCTATAATACAATTGGTTTATCCATTCCCCAGTTGTTAGGCATTGAGCTGTTTCCAGCTTTTTGGCTGTTAAGAATAAAGTGGCTGGGGATTGCTGGCAAGATGGTCAAATAGGAACAGCTCTGGTGTGTAGCTCCCAGTGACATCGATGCAGGAGGCAGGTAATTTCTGCATTTCCAACTGACTGTAAACAAAGCTGCCAGGAAGTTCAAACTGGGCAGAGCCCACCACAACTCAACAAGGCTGCTGCAGGCAGACTGTCTCACTATTCCTTCCTCGCTGGGCGGGGCAACTCTGAAAAAAAGCAGCAGCCAGTCAGAGACTTATAAATAAAGCTCCCCCACCTTCCTGGGACAGGACACTTGGGAAAAGGGGTGGTTGTAGGCACAGCTTCAGCAGACTTAAATGCCCCTACCTTTCAGCTCTGAAGAGAGCAGCAGATTTCCCAGCACAGCGTTGAAGCTCTGATAAAGGACAGACTGCATCCTCAAATGGATCCCTGACCCCCATGGATCCCTGACCCCCATGTATCCTGACTGGGAGACACCTCCCAGTAGGGTCCAACAGACACCACATACAGGAGAGCTCTGGCTGGCATCTGATGGGTACCTCTCTGAGATGAAGCTACCAGAGGACGGAACAGGCAGAAATATTTGCTGTTCTGCAGCCTCCACCGGTGATACCCAGGCAAGCAGGATCTGGAGTGGACCCTCAGCAAACTCCAGCAGACCTGCAGCAGAGAGGCCTGACTGTTGGAAGTAAAACTAAAAAACAGAAAGGAATAGTTTCAACATCAACAAAAAGGATGTCCACTCAGAGGAGACTCCATCCAAAGGTCACTGACTTCAGAGACCAAAGGTAGATAAATCCACGAAGATGGGGAGAAACCAGTGCAAAAAGGCTGAAAATTCCAAAAACCAGAATGCATCTTCTCCTCCAAAGGATCGTAACTCCTCGCCAGCAAGGGAACAAAACTAGAATAAGAATGAGTTTGACGATATTGACATAAGCAGGCTTCAGGAGGTAGGCAATAACAAACTCCTCCAAGCTAAAGGAGCATGTTCCTATCCAATGCGAGGAAGTGAAGAACCTTGAAAAAAGGTTAGATCAATTGCTAACTAGAATAATCAGTTTAGAAAAGGACACAAACAACCTGATGGAGCTGAAAAACACAGCATGAGAACTTCGTGAATCATACACAAGTTTCAATAGCCAAATCGATCAAGCAGAAGAAAGGATATAAGAGATGGAAGATCAACTCAGTGAAATAAAGTGAGAAGACGAGATTAGTGAAAAAACAGTAAAAAGAAATGAACAAAGCCTCCAAGAAATATGGAATTATATGAAAAGACCAAATCTACATTTGATCAGCATACCTGAAAGTGACAGGGAGAATGAAACCATGTTGTAAAATGCTCTTCAGGATATTATCCAGGAGAACTTCCCCAATGCAGGAAGGCAGGCCAACCTTAAAATTCAGGAAATACAGAGAATACCACAAAGATACTCCTCGAGAAGAGCAACCCCAAGACACATAATTGTCAGATTCACCAATGTTGAAATGAAGGAAAAAATGCTAAGAGGAGCCAGAGAGAAAGGTTGGGTTACCCACAAAGGGAAGCCCATCAGACTAACAGCACATCTCTTGGCAGAAATCCTACAAGCCTGAAGAGAGTGAAGGCCAATATTCAACATTCTTAAAGAAAAGAATATTCAACCAGGATTTAATATCCAGCCAAACTAAGCTTCATAAGCGAAGGAGAAATAAAATCCTTTAGGGACAAGCAAATGCTGAGAGATTTTGTCACCACCAGGCCTGCCTTACAAGAGTTCCTGAATGAAGCGCTAAACATGGAAAAGAACAACCAGTACCAGCCACTGCAAAAACATACCAAATTGTAAAGATCATTGATGCTATGAAGAAACTACATCAACTAACGGGGTAAACAACCACCGAGCATCATAATGGCAGGATCAAATTCACACATAACAATATTAGTCTTAAATGTAAATGGGCTAAATGCCCCAATTAAAAGACACAGGCTGGCAAATTGGATAAAGAGTCAAGACCCATTGGTGTGCTGTATTCAGGAGACCCATTTCACGTGCAAAGACACACATAGGCTCAAAATAAAGGGATGGAGGAAG
The DNA here is from genome assembly GCA_963573385.1 of Cacajao melanocephalus. NCBI lineage: Eukaryota > Metazoa > Chordata > Mammalia > Primates > Pitheciidae > Cacajao > Cacajao melanocephalus. The sequence goes on along the minus strand of CAUYLG010027799.1, from coordinate 5,596 downwards.
ATTTACTAAGCAAATGAAAAGAGAGAGAAAAAAAGCAGGAGTTGTAATCCTAGTCTCTGATAAACAGACTTTAAACCCATAAAGATCAAAAGAGACAAAGAAGGGCATTACATAATGGTAAAGGGATCAATGCAACAAGAAGAGCTAACTATCCGAAATATATATACACCCAATACAGGAGCACCCAGATTCATAAAGCAAGTTCTTAACGGCCTGCAAAGAAACTTAGACTCTCACACAATAATAGTGTGAGATTTTAACACCCCATTGTCAATATTAGACAGATCAACAACACAAAAAATTAACAAGGATATCCAGGACTTAAACTCAACTCTGAACCAAGTAGACCTAATAGACATCTACAGAACTCTCTACCCCAAATTCACAGAATATACATTATTTTCAGCACTACATTTCACTTATTCTAAAATTGATCACATAATTGGAAGTAAAACACTCCTCAGCAAATGCAAGAAAATGGAAATTGTAACAAATAGTCTCTCAGACCACAGAGGAATCAAATTAGAACTCAGGATTAAGAAACTCACTCAAAACTGCATCACTACATGGAAACTGAACAACCTGCTTCTAAATGACTACTGGATAAATAATGAAATGAAGGCAGAAATAAAGGTGTTCTTTGAAACCAATGAGAACGAAGACACACCATACCAGAATCTCTGGAACACATTTAAAGTCGTGTGTAGAGGTGAAATTTATAGCATTAAATGCCCACAAGAGAAAACAGGAAAGATCTAAAATTGACACCCTAATGTCACAATTAAAAGAACTAGAGAAGCAAGAGCAAACAACTTCAAAAGCCATCAGAAGACAAGAAATAACTAAGATCAGAGCACAACTGAAGGAGATAGAAACATGAAAAACCCTTCAAAAAATAAATGAATCCAGGAGTTAATTCTTTAAAAGATCAACAAAATAGTTAGACCACTAGCCAGACTAATAAAGAAGAAGAGAAAGTAGAATCAAATAGATGCAATAAAAATGATAAAAAGGATATCACCATCAATCCCACAGAAATACAAACTACCATCAGATAATACTAAAACACCTCTATGGAAATAAGCCAGAAAATCTACAAGAAATGGATAAATTCCTGGACACTTACATCCTCCTAAGAATAAACCAGGAAGAACTTAGATCCCTGAGTAGACCAATAACAAGTTCTTAAATTGAGGCAGTAATTAATAGCCTATCAACCAAAAAAAGTCCAGAAACAAATGGTTTCATAACTGAATTCTACCAGAGGTACAAAGAGGAGATGGTACCATTCCTTCTGAAACTATTGCAAACAATAGAAAAAGAGAGAATCCTCCCTAACTCATTTTATGAGGCCAACATCATTCTGATACCAAAACCTGGCAGAGATACAACTAAAATAGAAAATTTCAGGTCAGTATCCCTGATGAACATTGATGTGAAAATCTTCAATAAAATACTGGCAAACAAAATCCAGCAGCACAGAAAAAAGTTTATCCACCACAATGAAGTTGGCTTCATTCCTGGGATGCAAGGACAACATATACAAATAAATAAATGTAATCCATCGCATTACAGAACCAAAGACAAAAAACACACGATTATCTCAATAGTTGCAGAGAAGGCCTTCAACCAAATTCTACAGCCCTTCATGCTAAAAACTCTCAATAAACTATATATTGATGGAATGTATCTCAAAATAATAAGCACTATTTATGACAAACCCATAGCCTACTGAATGGGCAAACGCTGGAAGCATTTCCTTTGAAAACTGGCACAAGACAAGGGTGCCCTCTCTCATCACACCTATTCAACATACTATTAGAAGTTCTGGCCAGGGTAATCAGGCAAGAGAAAGAAATAAAGGGTATTCAACTAGGAAAAGAGGAAGTCAAATTGTCTCTGTTTGCAGATGACATGATTGTATATTTAGAAGACGCCTTCATCTCAGCCTCAAATTTCCTTGAGATGATAAGCAACTTCAGCAAAGTCTCAGGATACAAAATCAATGTGCAGAAATCACAAGCATTCCTATATACCAATAACAGACAGAGAGCCAAATCATTAGCGAACTCCTATTCAAAATCGCTACAAAGAGAATAAAATACCTAGGAATACAACTAACAAAGGACATGAAGAACTACAAGGAGAACTACAAACCACTGCTCAAGGGAATAAGAGAGGACACCAACAGATGGAAAGACATTTCTTGCTCATAGTTAGGAAGAATCAATATCGTGAAAGTGGCCATACTGCCCAAAGTAATTTGTAGATTCAATGATATCCCCATCAAGCTACCATTGACTTTCTTCACAGAATTGGAAAAAACTGCTTTAAATTTCCTATGGAACTGAAAGAGCCCACATAGCCAATCCTAAGGAAACAAAACAAAACAACAACAACAACAAAAACAAAGCTGGAGACATTATGCTACCTGACTTCAAACTATACCACAAGCCTACAGTAATCAAAACAGCATGGTACTAGTACCAAAAGAGAGATGAACAGAGGCCTCAGAAATAATGCCATACATCTACAACCATCTGATCTTTTACAAACCTGATAAAAACAAGCAATGGGGAAAGGAATCTATTTAATAAATGGTGTTGGGAAAACTGGCTAGCCATATGCAGAAAGCTGAAACTGGATCCCTCCCTTACACCTTATACAAAAATTAACTCCAGCTGGATTAAAGACCAACATAAGACCTAACACCATAAAAACCCTGGAAGAAAACTTACGCAGTATCATTCAGGACATAAGCATGAGCAAAGACTTCTTAACTAAAACACGAAAAACAATGGCAACAAAAACCAAAATCAACAAATGGGATCTAATTAAACTAAAGAGCTTCTGCACAGCAAAAGAAACTATCATCAGAGTGAACAGGCAACCTACAGAATGGGAGAAAATTTTTGCAATCTATCCATCTGACAAAGGGCTAATATCTAGAATCTACAAAAACTTAAACAAGTTTACAAGAAAAAAACAACCCCATCAAAAAGTGGGTGAAGGATATGAACAGACACTTCTCAAAAGGAAACATTTATGCAGCCAACAAACATATGAAGAAAAGCTCATCATCACTGGTCATTAGAGAAATGCGAATCAAAACCACATTGAGATACCATCTCACACCAGTTAGAATGGTGATCATTAAAAAGGAGACAACACATGTTGGAGAAGATATGGAGAAACAGGAACAGTTTTAAACTGTTGGTGTGAGTGTAAATTAGTTCAACCATTGTGGAAGACAGTGTGGCAATTCCTCAAGGATCTACAAATAGAAATACCATTTGACCCAGCAATCCCATTACTGGATATATACCCAAAGGAGTATAAATCATTCTGTTATAAAGGCATATGCACACGTATGTTTATTGTGGCACTGCTCACAATAGCAAAGACTTGGAACCAACCCAAATGACCATCAGTGATAGACTGATAAAAAAAAATGTGGCACATATACACCGTGGAATACTATGCAGTCATAAAAAGGATAAGTTCATGTCCTTTGCAGGATTGAACTTATCCTTTTTAGTTCAATGAAGTTGGAAACCATCATTCTCAGCAAACTAACACAGGAATAGAAAGCCAGACACCACATGTTCTCACTCATAAGTGGATGTTGAACAATGAGAACATGTGGATATAGGGAGGGTAACATCACACACCAGGGACTGTCAGGGGGTGGGTGGCTAGGGGAGAAATAACATTAGACAAAATACCTAAGGTAGATGATGGGGTGATGGATGCAGCAAACCACCATGGCATGTGTATACCTATGTAACAAACCTGCACATTCTGCACATGTACCCCAGAACTTAAAGTATAATAATAATAATAATAAAATTTTATCTTGGAATAGGAAGACTTCCCCCCCACCAAAAAAAAAAAAAAAAAGAATAAAGCAGCTATGCCAGGGACTTCTACTTCTGGGCAACCTAAACAAACAGGGTCTGCCTTTATTCTCCCATCTGAAACAACAACAACAACAACAAAAAACTAGACAAATGTATAAAACAATGGTTTTTCAGGATACTGAACATGAGACATTGATCTTTGAAAGATGGAAGAAAGGAACAAACAATAGATGGTGCAAATAGAAATCAATCTATTAACTAAAAATCACATCAAGTGTAAATGGTCTAAATTCCAGTTGAAAGACAGAGATTGTATCTCTTTCAACTGGAATATTTAAACCATGAAAAAGTAAAACTTAATTACATCCTTTTTACAAGAAGATTACCTTATAAAGTTTTAGATGGGTTAAAAGTGTGAAAGATATAATATTATAACCCCGATCTGAAGAAACCTGGAATGGCTATGTTAATATCAGACACATAGACTTCAGAACAAAGAATAATATCAGGGAGAAAGATGGTAATTTTATAATTATAAAAGGGTCAATGCATCAAGAGGACATAATAATCTTAAATGTTTATACATCAAATAACAAAGCTTCAAAATATACAAAACAAAAATTGTTAGAACTGCAAAGAGCAGCAGGCAACTACACAATTATATTCAGAAATTTAAATACTTTTTTCTTAATATCTGGTAGAACAAATAGAGAGAAATCAGTAAGAATAGAGAAGTTTTGAACAACACTTTCAATGATCTTGATTGATATTTATGGAATGCTCCACCCAAGCAAAATACACATTCTGTCCCTCTCCAGGGTACACAGAACATTTACCAAGTCAGACCTTGTTCTAGAATACTAGTAAATGTAAAAGAATTAAAAATTTTTTTGCACATTAATTTTGTATCCTGAGACTTTGCTGAAGTTGCTTATCATCTAAGGAGATTCTGGGCTGAGACAATGGGGTCTTCTAAATATACAATCATGTCATCTGCAAATAGAGACATTTGACTTCCTCTTTTCCTAATTGAATACCATTTATTTCTTTTTCTTGCCTGATTGCTCTGGCTAAAACTTCCAATACTATGTTGAATAGGAGTGGTGAGACAGGGCATCCTTGTCTAGTGCCAGTTTTGAAAGGGAATGCTTCCAGTTTTTGCCCATTCAATATGATATTGGCTGTGGGTTTGTCATAAATAGCATTTATTATTTTGAGATACATTCCATCGATACCTAGTTTATTGAGAGTTTTTAGTACAAAGGGCTGTTGAATTTTGTTGAAGGCCTTCTCTGCAACTATTGAGATGATCATGTGGTTTTTGTCTTTGGTTCTGTTTATGTGATGGATTATGTTTATAGATTTGAGTATGTTGAACCAGCCTTGCATTCCTGGGATGAAGCCTACTTGATTGTGATGGATAAGCTTTTTGATGTGCTGTTTCATTCAGTTTGCCAGTATTTTATTGAAGATATTTGCACTGATACTCATCATGGATATTGGCCTAAAGTTTTCTTTTTTAGTTGTGTCTCTGCCAAGTTTTGGTATCAGGATGATGTTGGTCTAATAAAATGAGTTAGGGCGGATTCTCTCTTTTTCTATTGTTTGCAACAGTTTCAGAAGGAATGGTACCAGCTCCTCCTTGTATGTCTGGTAGAATTCAGCTGTGAACCCATTTGGACCTGGACTTTTTTTGGTTGGTAGGCTATTAATTGCTGCCTCAACTTCAGACCTTG
>CAUYLG010027798.1:0-24754 GCA_963573385.1 Cacajao melanocephalus | reverse complement strand
GTTCTTAGTTTCTTTGCATTGGGTTAGTACATGTTCTTTTAGCTCACAGAAGTTTCTTATTATCCACCTTCTGAAGCCTGATTCTGTCAGTTCATCGCACTCATTCTCCGTCAGGTCTTGTTCTTTTGCTGATGAGGAGCTGTGATCCCCTGTAGGAGGAGAGGCATTCTGATTTCGGGTGTTCTCAGTCTTTTTGCACTGGTTTCTTCCCATTTTTGTGGATTTATCCACCTGTCATCTTTGTAATTGCCAACTTTCAGATTGGGTCTGAGTGGACGTCCGGCTTGTTGGTGATGAAGTTTTTTCTGTTTCTTAGTTTTCCTTGGCGGAGGCCCTTTCCCCACAGAGCTAGGCCTTCCCAGGTTCAGCTGTGCTTACTGTGAAACTCTCAGTCCTCAGCGCTTCCAATTGCTGTTCTCCTTGTGGGGATGGGACCAGCTGAGCCCGAATCAAAGGGCACTCAGGTCCCATATACTCCACACTGAGAAGTGCCGCGCTGGCCAAAAGAGTCGCACTGGTGACCCGTATGGCTCCTTTGCTGAGTAGCTTCCAGATTGTGGGCAACAGAAGTTTGTCTGAAATTGCGGTGTCCACTCGTTCTCTGCACTTTCACTGTGAGCTACAATCCTGAGCTGCAGCTAAATGGCCATCTTGGATCTCTCTCCGCCCAGTGATGAAGTTTTTTCTGTTTCTTAGTTTCCCTTTGGCGGATGCCCCTTCCCCACAGAGCTGGACCTTCCCGGTTCGGCTTTGCTTGCTGTGAAACACTCAGTCCTCAGCATTTCCTATTGCTGTTCTCCTTGTGGGGATGGGACCAGCGGAGCCTGACTCAAAGGGCACCCCGTCCCGTATACTCCGCACCGAGAAGCGCCGTGCCTGGGCACTGGCAAAACAGCCGCGCTGGCCAAAAAAGTCGTGCTGGCGACCCGTGTGCCTCCTCCGCTGGGAATCTCCCAGTCTGTGGGTGACAAAAATTCGTCTGAAAGTGCGGCGTCCACTTGCTCTCTGCGCTTTCACTGGGAGCTACAATCCTGAGCTGCTGTTAATCAGCCATCTTGGATCTCTCTCTGGAGTCGCTTTTAATCCTCTGTTTCATTCCATTTTCAGGTTTGCTTCTTGCTTATGTCTACAAGTCGAGTCACTGTGGTCCAGTTTCTGTGGACCCTGAGACCTGTTCCCATTCTTGGTCTGGCATACTTATGTGCCTAGCTGAGAAAAGGTAGGAAGGGGTTCTGTGTGTCTTGTTTTCAGGTTTATGCCCTACCACAGGCCTTCATTGGGATTTCTGGAGGGGATAGAAATCAATTTACATTTGAATAGTAGATGTGAGTAAGGGTAGAGCAAGTTACCTAACCTCTTTTTTCTTCACTTTCTTCATCTGCAGAATAGGAATAATAATGATACCTGCCTCATAGAGTTATTGTGAGCATTAAATGAGTTATTATCTGTAAAGTGCTTATAACAGTATTAGAATATAGGGAGTTCTCAGTAAGTATTCCCCATTGTTATTTATTAATATTACTGTTCAAAATGCCAACAACTTCCTACTTGAGTGTTTGTACCTCTCTTGATTTAAACAAAACAACACACCTTGGATCAAAGCACTGAACAAGAAACTAGAACCATGTAATACACAGAGTAGGCTCTCAATAAATGTTTCCTAATTTTTAATCTGTGTCCTTATTTTCTCTCCCCAGTTAGATTCCAAGTACCTCTGTATACACTGAGGGTCTTATTTAGTGCTTATACATACTATTCTCACGAGTATATGGACTGAACCAAACTGAATTTGTATTGGAACCTTTTCTGGAAAACAGAGACACACTAAAAATCTTGATTTGGATATCAACAAATTGAGTTAAAATATAGAATCTTTTGAACAAAATTTTAGCAGTGCTTCTTCAAAATAAAAATATTTTGAGGGAACTTTTCTCTTTTTATTACTTTCCTTCCATTCTATTAATGCCATAAAACAGTTCAGTCAGCAAACATTCCATTGTATATGCTGTGGTTCTTCAGGTTTCATGGATTTTTTGGGATGAATTTGTTTTAGTGGTGCCTGCTCATCAGGATGCTGAATTTTCTTTCTTATATTTAACCTTCCTAGCAAATTTGAGTCTGTGACAATGTCACAATGTTTAAGTTTTCTTGATTTGAGATATTAAATGAGAATTCATTCTTCATTTATTCTTAAGCAATGGATACTATTTTCAGTCCTGGCTCAGTACCTAGAAAGACGGTTATTTTGTTTTGAGTGTTCTGCAGGCTAAGCTATTTAGGTATGTAAGTAGAATTCAGCATTGGTAGGTAGATTGACGCAGTCCAGGGGCAAGGTAGATCCTACTTTGAAGACTCCCACCAGGAACCCTGTGACATAAAATTAGACAGCTCAAGGATATGAGCTCTGCAGTCTCAAAAACCCACAAAGGAATGGAATCTGAGACTGTGTGCCACTGCAAGTGGGAGTCTCCATAAGGGAATCGGGGGAAGATCCTGGACTGAACACTGTGCATGATATGCCTTTTACTTCCTTGTTTCAATGTATATAAAACATAGATTAAGAAATATGATTATATTTCTATAGTCAATTTCAAAACATTTGAACAAACTTTCACAAACAACCCTTCCCCCAGCAGCTACCTGTTATCCTGTGGAACTGTATTTGAAAGTTATTTTAAATTACTTTTGGACATAATGTTCTTGTCTTGACTGCATTCCATGTCAAGCAAGGTTCAGGGCAGCTCAACTGATACTGCAAGGGCTCATATTTGGGAGAGAATTAAAGACTCTAGAGGCTAAATTTATTCAAATACCTCAATCCAGTCCTTATCCCACCATCATTTGGAAGTTTTACCAAGCTATGTGTGCTCTACTTCATGGATGTTCTGTTTCTGCACTTAAATCTGCCTGAGTAAACTGCATGATGTAAGAAGCCACTCCATCTTAGATAATTTTGGAACATACTTATACATGAATTGCCCTTTCTTCTACTCTAAGGGTACCTTTTGGCATGGAGGAAATAAATCTTGAAATCATTTAAAACATTGGTCATGGAACTCTTTGATCTAGGCAAACCCATTCTGAGTCTAATAAAATAACTTAGGGTGATTTTACGTTAGAGGAGCTTAATTCTTCTCACAAGTCTGTAACTCTTCCCTGCCCTGAATCATAAGGCACTAGAAATTCTTCTTTCTTTGACTTTGAGTTTCTGGAACCAATCTTGACTTAGGATGTGGTGTCTGCACTGTAGAGAGCTGGCAAAGACTTAATGTGCTTGTAATTTCCCGGCACTTTGCCTTCAGACTTGGTTGACAACTTTAAGAGAATAAACTAGCTCTTTGTCAGATGGGTAGATTGCAAAAATTTTTTCCCATTCTGTTGGTTGCCAGTTCACTGTATAAGAGTTTTTTAAACAATGGGGCTGCCTTAGACTAGGACATGAGTAATACCTTTTCAGAGTCACTGATGCTTGAGGTAGTGTCTGAAGATTGGGTAGGAATTATCCAATGGTACAAAAGAACAGTGATCTAGATCAGGAGAAGGGAAGTGGTGACTTCTACAAAGTTTCTGTGATGGAAAGAAGAAACTGAGAAAGACCAGTGTGGCTGGCGGAAGAAAGCAAAGGCAAGAGAGGTCTAATATAAGAATGGTTCAGAGAAAAAGGCAGAGGTCAGACTTTGTTCTTTGTCCTAAGAGCAGAGGAAAAGTCACTGAAAAATTTTAAAGGAGGAAGGAGCTTAGATTTCCATTTTAAAAAAGATCACTTTGGCTACAGTGTGAGGAACCAGTTAGACATGAAGAACAAGAGAAAATGGTGTGACTGAGACGATTCCTAGTTTTTTTGCGTTTGGAAATGGATTAATGGTCTAATTTACTGATAAAGAAAACAATGGGATGGGGGCATATTATGAATTTAGTTTTGAGTATGTTGAGTTTGAATTTCCCTTAATCTAATGTTTGGGAATATTAATATCCACTGACATAGATGGTTTGAGCATCTGTAGATTGTTTGAGGTAGTACTTTGTACCATCACATCTGAAAAGCACTGAATGAGTGCTAATTTCCTTTCCTTTGGAACTCACACATCTCTGTGTTCCTTATTACATAGACCATTTTCTACCTGTATTTAACAATATGGTAATAATCATTAAGTGGACATTATTTGAGGGATGGAGACAGAGGTGAATAAGACATGGTCTCTGCCCTGGTGAGTTCCTCTTCTAGCTGGGTGAACAGAGACATAAGCAAATCACAAAAATAGGCATATAAAAAATCTGTGTATGCACAGATGAGAGACAAGTACATTCTATCTAACATTGTCAGAAGAAAGGCTAAGTAGATAATACATTTGTAGGAGTCTCTGAATAACGTATAGCAATGGGACACCTTGTAAACTGGGAAGAGCAATCAAAATATATATTTTATGTTGATTTAAGGCATGAGTCTTTTGGATAGTACATATGTTTAATGAATGAAATTATGACTTTTGTGTAATAGGAGATGTATTGTTATTTTGGTTCCATTCCCCATCTCAATTAAAGCCACCCAACCCACCCAAACTGCCTGTACCCAGTGAGCCCAAGACTGCTTGCAATAGTCATTCCAAACTTCATCTTCATTAGTCCCCAGTCCATTCTTGCACCATCCAATTCCAGCTTTTTACTTTGTAATCTGATTTAATTCCACTTCTGACCATTTTGTTCTTGATGCTCCTATTTGGTCTCCCTAATATTTTTATTTTGGCCATTCTCAAAACTTTATTAACCAGCTGTCTCCTCCAACACCTACTCCACCTGCCATTTCCCCCTTCTCACAGAAGACTTTAGAATCAGGCAGGCCTGAATATACATTCTGGCACTGTTATTCATTAGCTGTTCAAACACTCTAAGCATCAATTTTGACATTTGTAATATATAGATGAAAATGCCCACATTGTAGAGTTGTTAGCGGGATGAAGCAAGGACACAATGTCTGGCATATTAGTAGGTGATCAACAAATATTGGTTCTCTTATCTGTGTGTAAAAAGATTCTCTGATAGTTATATATATTTCCTACAGCTAAGTTGTACATGTAACTTTAAGAAATATAAGTTAACTTGAGGACATATTTTTATTTGTAGGTGAAAGAACTAAAACAACCCTTATATTAGAGCTTTTAGCATATAATAAGTACAGTATTACCATTAATTGTTACCATTTATTTAATGAATCAAGGCAGCCAGTATATACTCATTACTACTTATCCAGCCATTTCACCAGATAAAAAATAAATATCCATTATTAATAAAAATATGTCATATCATTGTGATGCATATAAAGAGATTGATCATACCATAGACATGAATAATTATCTTTAAAAACTGTCCCTCTTTAGGTAACATTCTCAGTTTTCTTAGCAACATACAATAATAATGCTGGAAGATCATTAAAATTTCTCATCAATTGTACACTTGACAGTACTTTAACTTTTCTGGTATGTTAGTCTTTGGCCTGTTAACTTAGAACTGCTCTAGAGCTTTTTATCTTGAATTATAATAACTAGAAAGGGCTTTGAGTAAAGAGCTTTTGAGTCCCATATAGCCCAGTAGAGAACAGTACAGCAGTCAGAACCAATTACCTGTGGGTGTTTGGAGACCAGCACACCCACAGCTATGGAGAAACATGATACTTCAATCTTGAAACATAGAATGCCAAACCCAAATACTTTGCTGTGAGTTATGATGCTGCAAACTACAATATTGATTTGCTTCATTTCCACCCTACGTATAAGCAGTATGTTTTTAATTTTATAGGACTTTTTAAATGAGGAAATAATAAATTACAACTCAGAGGACCATCCCTATCTTTGTAGGAGAAATATCTTTGCATCATTGTTCAGATTATGTCAGATTTGATACTTGTCATGTGGTATTATATTGTTAATAAAGGTTAACTGTTTAGATACTTTGGTTCTAGATACTTTGGTTCAGTTAAGATGAAAAAAAAGAATTCTCTTTCTCTTAAGTTCCAAGATAATATTTCACCACATTTATTTTCATTATATTTTATGGATCGCAGAGAGATCATTTGTTAATATTAGTGTTGTGTGGATAGAGAAACTGATGCAGAATTCAAGTATTTTTCTCCAGGTAAGTTGCTTTCATAAACATTCAAATACTTTATCTTAATTGATTATTGGTATTCATTATTGAGTTTTTAGTCCTTTGAGAATATTTTTTGAAATAGCTATTAGACAATTTGTTGAGAAAGGTTATACAGTGCACTTCAGTGGTATAAAGTACAGATTCTGGAGTTCAACTCCCTGGCTTTTAATTAGGAACCATTCAGATTATAAGCCAAGACTTCTGATTCCCTGTCAGGTGCTTTCCAATGAGACTGCAATGTGGAATAAGACAAATCTTTACCATGATGGCACTTCAAATATAGTGGCAAATACAACCATTTTACAAGTAATTAAAAGAGGGCTGTTAAAGTACAAGCACAGATTGCTTTCAGAGCACATAACTGAGGGACTTCGCTTGGACTTTAATGAGGAAAGGTCTGCTTGAGGAATTGAAATCTCAGTTGAAAAAATGAAGATTAAGTCAGAGTTGGCATGAGAAAGCATGGGGAGCTCAAGGGATTGAAGGATGTTTAGCATGGCTGGAGCAGAGCAGATAGATGGAGAATTGTGAGAGATGACACCAGAGGAAAAGGGGCAGCCATGTGGCATATAATCTGTGATAAATTTCACTGTTTGAGAAACTCTCTCTGATATCTCTGAAAACTACATTATAAAACATTTACTTCTTTTGCTTTATTTTCCTTATTCCAAATTTCATTTTTTTCCCATTTGTTCTCAAAATTCACCTGCATTTTATGCCATAACAGCACTCATTTTACCTTTTTGCTAAATACTGCTTAGAGTTTCATTAAATTCTCTCATATTTTTATTGTGACTGCCAGCTCTGGCCTTTGTATACTAGTAGAGCTGAATAAGGAAAACATGAAATATCAAAACATGCCTAGTCAACATGCAAACATATATTTTTTTAATCCTTGGCATATTTTTCCAAACTTTTAAAGGTTTCTCATATTCTAGAAACTCAAGAGTTATTTGTATAGGAAACGGGGGCCTGGAGGTATTAATGCATATTTCAGTGGCCTCATACCTTCTTTCTAGAATTTTGTTTTATGTAATGCAATTTAAGAAGATCTACTTTCATGATGGTGACTAACCCAAATCCTGATAGTGACTTTTGGGACATGATATAAATTTTATCTTTATGTAAATATAAGTATACATTCATATAATATAAAAACATTATATATTAGGTATATATTTGCATATAAGCATAAATGTTAATATACATTTGTATAGTTCTATTCTTCAGTGGTGAAGTTTTACAAGGTTGGAGCAAGAAGTGGCAGAAAGAAAATTTCAAAGTGATCAGTACAATTGATTAGTAATTAAGTTGAAGAAAATATGGATAGTAACTGGAAACATAATGCAGTAATCCTATTAGTTTTTCAAAGAATGGCAGCAACTAACTATACTTCTGAGTATCTCCCCTACTGTTTTATCTTTTTTACTAAATTGAATTCTTTAAGGGTTTCAGTTATCTATTAAACATTTGCACTTTGATTTTCTGCAAACACCTGACATTCACTGAGGTCCCAAACTGAACACTTTTTTTATTTTCTGAGACATAGTCTCATTCTGTCGCCCAGGCTGGAGTGCAGTGGTGCGATCTCGGCTCACTGCAGCTTCCACCTCCCAGGTTCAAGTGATTCTCTGGCCTCAGCTTCCCAAGTAGCTGGGACTACAGGCGTATGCCACCACGCCTGGCTATTGTTTTGTATTTTTAGTGATGGAGTTTCACCGTGTTAGCCAAGATAGTCTTGATCTTCTGACCTCGTGATCCGCCTGCCTCGGACTCCCAAAGTGCTGGGATTACAGGCATGAGCCACCGTGCCTGGCCCTGAACACTTTTTTCAACACTTCCATGCTCTGTTTTTCCGAATTCTACTTTGCCTACATTGCTTGTCTCTGAAATAACTGTCCACCTTGCAGCATAAGGAAGATTCCTTAACTTTTGTTCCACTTTCCTTCTACCACCAATATTTAATCTATTGCTAAGCCTTACTGTTTCTACCACCACAAATCTCTTAGACCCATCTCTTATTTCTATATTTATGGTCACATGACCATTTCTCTGGACTATTGCAGTCGTCTTCCAGTAAGTTTTCTCTTATCTAGTCTTTTTTCTTCTATCCTCTCTGCCACATTAGTGCCAGAGTTATCTTTCCAAAACATAGATATGGTCATGTCATAGCGTTACTCAAAACATTTCCAAGCTTTTAAAGGTTTCTCATATTCTAGAAACTCAAGAGTTTTTTTTTTTTCTCTCTCTCTCTACAGTTTCCTCGTAATAAAGTATGAGTTTTTTTTTCACCATTGACATTCTGGCATATTCTGACTCCTTCTGGTTTTTTAGACCATTGTTCATTTGGCAGAAGTAAGAATTCTTTGTGCTGATCATTTATCATTGTATTTACATGTTCGGGTTCTGTATAGTAGTCTGACTTGTAAAACCAGTTAGTTGTATATGTATTACTATATTGTGAGTCTTTCAGGTGATGTCTTAGTCATTTTTATAATCCATTATAATGATCTGACTTTAATAAATACTGGTCAATTTGAATTGAAATTCATTAGAAGATCACTCCTTTCATAATATTTGTTTGATCTATACTTCTTATTGGACATATAGCTTTGCACAAACCATGATTCCCTCCAAATTTTTTCCACACCAGATTTTCTTTAATTTCCATTAAACTGCTCTGTATTAGTCTGTGTTAGCACTTAATAAAAACGAATAGCATAATTTAAGTATTATTCTATATATGGTAAAATTTTAAGTAAATACTTTCAAATAATATAAATTAGATATTTTTCTTCTCATTACTTTTCCTTAAAAAAAGACAACACAAAATTATTTGCAACAGAGAAGATTTTTTTCAACATACCACTTAAACGATTTTGTCAGATATTTTGGCACCCCTACCTCTGTGTATTTACGTAGAGGTAGAGGTACATAAAATAACCATCTTAATACCTTTTACTCACAGGCTAAGTACTCAGTAAGTGTTTGTTAGTGACAATGGTATACAAAGTTAAAATGAACTCTACCTAGGCCTGGCAAAAAGTAAGAGAAACAGAGGTCTAATTTACATAAAGCAGTAGATAGTTTATTTTCAAAAATGTATTCCTTGAAGTCTTCCCTCACACTATATACATAAATTAACTAAAAATGGATCAAAGACCTACATGTAAGAGCTAAAACTATTAAAAAATTTTTAAAAATTATGTTTTAAACTGGTGCATTATAATTGTACGTATATCCAGGGTATAATTTGATGTTTTGATACATATTTATGTTGTATGATGATCCAGTCAGGGTAGTTAGTGTATCCATAATCTCATGCATTTATCATTTCTTTGTAGTGAGAACATTCAAAAGCCTTTCTTCTAGCTGTTTTGTAGTATACATCATTTTACCATTAACCATAGTCACATCCATGCAATAAATATTGGAGTGCACTTATCTCTTTGATCTACTGATTCAATTTCCTTTGGATATATACCCAGTAGTGGTATTTCTGGGTCAGATGGTAGTTCTGTTTTTCACTTTTTGAGGAAACACCATTCTGTTTTCCATTAATAGCTGTACTGCTTTACAATCCTACCAACAGTGTGTAAGAGTTCCCTTTTTCTCCACAGCCATGAAAAAAAACCAACATTTGTTTTCTTTTGCCTTTTTGGTCATAATGATTGTAACTGAAATGAGAATATATCTCACAATGCAGAGAAGATATCTGCATTTCCCTGATGATTTTTTTTCATATGCCTGTTATCTACTCGTATGTCTTCTTTTGAGAAATGTCTATTCAGGTCTTTTGCCTATTTTTAAACTGGGTTATTTCTTTTTTACTTTTTTGCTGTTGAGTTGTTTGAGTTCCTTATCTATTCTGGATATTAACCCTTTGAGAGGTATATAATTTACATGTTTTTTGCAATTCTGTATGTTGTCTCTTTATTCTGTCAGTAGTTTCCTTTGCTGTGCAAAAGCCGTTTCATTTGATGTAATCACATTTGTCCATTTTTGCTTTTGTTGCCTGTGCTTTTGAGGTCTGACTTGAAAAACCCTTGCCCAACCCAATATCATCAAGCATTTATCCTATGTTTTCTTCTAGAACTGTCATAGCTTTGCATTTTGCAGTTAAGCCTGTAATCCATTTTGAGTTGATTTTTTGATATGGTAAGAGGTAGGGGATCTAATGCCATTCTTTTACATGTGGATATTTGGTTTTCTCAACACCATTTATTGAAAAGATTCTCCTTTCCCCAGTGTGTGTGTTTAGCACCTTGGGTGCATGAATTTATTTCTGGGTTATATGTTCAGTTCCATTGGTCTGTGTGTCTGTTTTTATGCCAGTACCATGCTATTTTGCTTACTCTAGCTTTGTAGTATGTTTTGAAGTCAGGTAGTATGATGCCTGCAGCTTTGTTTTATTTGCTCAGAATTGTTTTGGCTATTCAGGGTTTTTGTGTGTGTATGTGATTCCACATGAATTTTAGGATTTTTTTTTTCTATTTCTGTGAAGAATGTCATTGATCTTTTGATAGGGACTGTATTACATCTGTAGATCGCTTTGGGTAGTACGGCCATTTTAACAATATTAATTCTTACAGACTATGAACCTGAGATATCTTTTCATTTATTTGTATACTCTTCATTTTATTAAAATTTTATGGTGTTCAGTATGATTTTCACATCTTTGGTTACATTGCTTCATCGATATCTTACTTTTTTTGTAGCTATTATAAATGGAATTGTTTTCTTGATTTCTCTTTCAGATAAGTCACTATTTGGATATAAAAATGATGCTAATTTTTTATATTGATTTTGTATCCTGAAACTTTACTGAATTCATTTATTAGTTGTAACAGGTTTTTTTTTGGTGGAATTTTTGGGGTTTTCTATGTATAAGATCATGTTTTCTGCAAACAGAGACACCTTGACATTCTCCTTTTCAATTTAGGTGCCTTTTGTTTCTTTCTTTTGCATAATTGCTCTGGCTAGGACTTCCAGTACTTTGTTGAATAGAAGTAGTGAACGTGGGTGTCCTTCTTTTCTTCCTGATCTTAGGGGGAAAAACATCTTTTCCCCATAACATATGATGTTAGCTGTGGGTTTCCCATAAGGCCTTTATTGTTTTGAGGTACATACCTTTGACTCCTCACTTGTTGAGTGATTTTTATCATGAGAGATGTTGACTTTTGTCATCCTTTTTCTGTGTCTATTAAAATGATCATATAGTTTTTGTCTTTACGTGTTAGTGTGGTACATCACATTTCTGGATTTGTGTATATTAAGCCATCCTTGCATCCCCATGATGAATTCTACTGATCACAGTGAATAATCTTTTTAATGTACTGTTGAGTTTGGTTTGATAGTATCTTGTTGGGAGAGTTCGCCACTATGTTCATCAGGGATATTGGCCTGTAGTTTTTTTTGTCTGTGTGTTCTTGTGCAGTTTTGGAATCAGGATAATACTGACCTCATAAAATGAATTTAAAAGTATTTTCTCCTCTTCAGTTTTCTGGAATAGTTTGAGAAGAATTTTTATTTCTTTTTCTTTAAATATTAGCTAGATTTCAGCAGTAAAGTCATCAAGTCCTGAACTTTTCTTTGATGGAAGATGTTTTATTACTGATTCAGTTTTTTCACTTGTTATTGGTCTGTTCAGATTTTCTATTTCTTCATAATTTAATCTTGGAAGGTTGTATGTGTCCAGGCATTTATCCATTTCTTCTCTCTGATCAAATTTTTTGGTATAGTTGTTCATAGTAGTAGCTTATGATTCTTTTTATTTCTGTGGTATCAATTGTGATATCTTATTTTTCATCTCTGATATTATTTTTTTCTCTCCTTTTCTTTGTCTTGCTAAAGGTTTGCCAATTGTGTTTACTTTTTCAAAAAAACGATGCTTCAGTTTATTGATCTTTTAAATTATTTTTCTTAGTCTCTATTTTTAATAATTATTTCCATCCTTCTACCAATTCTGGGCTTAGTTCATTCTCATTTTTCTAATTCTTGGAGGTGCGTGCATCATTAGGTTGTTTATTAGAAATCTTTCTTCTTTTTTAAGGTAGATGTTTATCGCTATAAGCTTCCCGGCAAGAATGGCTTTTGCTTTGTCTCATAGATTTTGGTATGATATATTTCCATTCTCATTTGTCTCAGGAAATTTAAAATTTCTCTCTTAATTTTCTTGAACCCTTACCTCATACTACATACAAAAATTAAGTCAAAATGGATTAAAAACCTACATATAAGGTCTAAAACTATAAAATGCTTAGTAAAACACAAACCAATAAATCTTCATGAGCTTGGATTTGGCAATGGATTCTTAGACATGACACCAAAAGGATAAGTGACAAAAGAAAAAAATAAATTGAACCTTCTTCAAAATTAAAAGCATGGAAAGACTCTATCAAGACAGTGAAAAGAAAACCCATAGAATGGGAGAAAATATTTATAATTATATATCTAATTAATACCTAATATCTATACTATACAAAGAATTCTTATAACTCAACAACAAAAAGATAATCTAATTTTTTAAAAATCTCACAGGACTTCAGCTAAATCTCTATAGAAGACGTACTTTGGGAGGCTGAGGCAAGAGGATCACTTGAGGCCAGGGAAACAAGCCTGGGTAATGTAGTGAAACCCCATCTCTACAAAAACTAACAAAGATTAACTGGGCATGGTGGCATGTGCTTATAGTCCTGGCTACATGAGAGGCCAAGGTGAGAGGATTGCTTGAGCCCAGGAGTTCAAGGCTGCAGTTAGCTATGGTCATGCCACGGCACTCCAGCCTAGGCAACAGTGTGAGACCCTGTCTCAAAAAAAAAAAAAATTAAAATTAAAACCACAGTGAGATACCACTTTACACTCACTAGGATGGCCATAATTAAAGGAAAATAACAAACACTGAAAGGATGTAGAGAAATTGGAACCTTTATACATTGCTGTTGGGAATGTAAAGCGGTAAACTACTGTGGAAAATGATTCCTCGATAAATTAAACTTGGAGTTACCATATGACCCAGCAAATTCACTCCTACATATGTACCCCAAAGAATTGAAAATAGGCATTCATACAGATACTTGTATACAAATGTTTATAGCAGCACTATTTACAAAGCCAAAAGGTAGAAACAACCCATATGTTCATCAGTTGATGAATGGGTAAATGCCATACATCCAGACTGTGGACTAATAATATAATTCAGCAATAAGAAGGAATGAAGTACTGATATGTGTTACAACACGGATGCACTGTGAAATCATTACACTAAGTGAAAGAAGCCAGACACAAAAGGCCACATTTGTAAGATTCCATTTTATATGAAATATCCAGAATAGGCAAATCCATGGAGACAAGAAAGTACATTAGTGGTTGACAGAGGCTGGTGGAGGAGAGAATGGAGAGTGACTGCTTGATGAGTATGGGATTTCATTCTGGGGTGATGAAAAGGTTCTGGAACTACGTGGTGGTGATGGTTGCATAATGTTGTGAATGTACCTGATGACAATGAATTGTATACTTTAAAATTGCAAAAATGGTAAATTTTATGTGTTTTTTACCTCGTTAAAATATTTCTTTGAGTTCTTGGATGGTGTAGAATAGGCAGGTAGTTTGTTGCTTACACAGGATGGCAATATGTTGTAATGAAAAGAGCATGACAGAAGAAATTTGGGTTCTAGAGTGAACTTCGCTATTGACTCATCCCAAAACTTTGGGAAATAAATTGCACTGTCTCCCTGGGTCTTGGTTTTCCTATAAAATGAAAGGTTGCTATATGACGAAATCTAAATTCCCTGTCCTCTTTAAAATTCTTCCACTGAAGTTACAAATACTGATTTTGAATCCAAGATTCTAAATATGTTTTGTCTTGTTCCTGTGTCAGTTTACAACCACAGAATAAGTATGTTTTAAAATTTATAATAATATAATTATATGTTGAATTTGGTTATATTCAACATATAATGTAAGTGTAAGCCATTTACAAATGTATACCCGTTATGTAAATCTCACAATGTGACTTGTAACTAGGTAGTCAATAAATCCCCAAAGTAATCAAAAAACGTATTAGTGTATTTGTAAGGAGTATTTCCTTTTTTTATGCAACGTTTTTTGATATTTAATATGTTAGGAATGTGAACTTTTAACTCGTCAGACTATTGTAACATATTTGAAAATTATAGTAATTTGATTAAAATGTTGCCTATAAGGCAAAAGGCTTAGTTAATAGAATCCATATGTAATTAAAACACAGAACTAAATGTAATCAGACTCAAGTGAGTAGTGCCTTCATATTGATAGTTTTACAATGGCCTCTGGGGTTGAAAGTTTAAATGTTACAGAATGTAACAACATTGCAGAAAACAACTTAGGCTGGCAATTTAGCTGTTTGAAAGTCATCAACATAGTTACTTGATAAGATGTGACTGTCACATTCTAGATTCTCATCATTTTATGAATAGGTACTGTTGGCAGATGGTAGAAGGACGAGACTGGTGTGCCGGTGGAAGACCATGCTCTGCAGCACTGTTGTATAAACAGACCCAGATGAAGGTCCATGCTAGAAGCCAAGCCTCGGCTTTTTTTTCTTTTTTCTTTTTTAATAACAGAGTTGCTTAATTTGGGTGAATTCATTTGAATCATATGAAAGTTATAGACACAACACTATGCACCAAGCCACAAAAAAAGTTAAAAGTTTTTTCCTGAACTTAAAAAAAAATTATTTTCTCTGGACAGTTTTAAGAGTTGACATCCTGTGTTAGAGTTCTCTAATCATCACCAGCACAATTTACAATCAGAACACACAGAGAGCCAGTTCAGACCAGCTCATCTGTTGATCTTGGCAGAGACCCTTCATCTCACTGTGTGCAGCTGCCACTTGAGAGTTGAGGGGACTCAGCAGAGAGCGAGAGGAGGGTGGGATGCAAGGTTGGTCAAGGCATGAACACTTGGGCCTGCTCCATTTCAACAGTTGTATGTTGCTTCAAAAAATAGTCTTTTTTATTATACTGCCTCCCCCATCCCCTTAACCTGAAATTAAACGAGGACCTCTCATGAGCCACTGCGCTCCAGGCATAAGAAATTGTAATGTCTGGCTTCCAGAAACAGTCCCGTCAAAATGTGCTTCTGATTAGGTGGCTTAATTACAGCTGTGAAAACAATGTTGATTTAGGCCTCAAGATTCCAGGGCATGTCAGCCGTTATTAGCTAACCTTGGACTGAATCCATCGTTTTAAAACTCTGTACCACTAAAGTCACCCTGTTTGACAACTTTTTATTTAGGTGGAAAGATTGCCAGAAGCAACACGTTTTATGCAAAATATTGTTCAGTGCACAATTTCAACTGCAGCACCATTAGTGGACATTAAAGAGATAGTTAACTTTGCACTTTATCAAGAACAAGGAAGTGCTGTTAGTAAAAACAGTAAGTTTTGAATAATTTTTAAAGAGTTGACTGACATAAGAATTAATTTTAATTCCTTTAATTCAGTTTTATTTCAAATCCAGCATGTTGGTTTAACTACCCAATTTTATTACACCTAAATTTTCCTGACAGTTTCATTTGCTGTTAGGAAATAAAATTGCAATTTTTTTCAACATGGGAAATAATGGCTAGTTTTAAAACTGTTGTGTTTGAAACTTCCTTTACCTCAAGCTGGTTCAGACACAACCTCAGTTTACTTTTGGAAGGAAATGAACCTCATTAAATTGTTTTTAATATTTTAGTATAATATAAGTATGTTTTTTCATAGTGAGGAAGCTTATTAGACTCATGTATTTACAGCTTCCAGAGAGGTAAATGTTGTAATAATTAGATGATTCCAATACTTTAGAATTTTCTATACAGTTGTCACTGGTATAAATATGATAACTATATGTTGTAAGTAGTTCCAATTCCATTGTATTTTAGATGTCTAAATTCTCCTTTCTCCTTATATACTATGAGTAATTTTTGTCAGTAGTTTTAAAATGGACATTATTTTAAAAGGCATTACCAAAAAAGCACCTTGGGGAGTTAAACAACAAATATAAAGAGTCATAATTCTCTTTATAATTTTGGAAGAAAGTTTTGCTTGAAAATGCAGAATTTATGCCAAGCTGAATACCTAAGAGTGAGAGCTAAATGATTTCTTTAAAGTGAAATCTCCCACACCCAAGACATTAAATACAGTGATGTGGGTGGTCAAGGCACATCTTTTTCTACTGGGTAAACTCATTGAATATTTAACTCTTCTACTCTGAATCATGTATGGACAAGGAAGCTTTTGTCCAAGTTGAGTTAAGAGTTAATACATAGATAATTAATTATGAGGAATGGATGGGTGAAGAGATAGGTTGGTTAGATAGTATATATGTCTTGAAAGAGAAAGATGAGTAACTGATTCAAAATAGGGAACAAATTAGTAATCCATAATCTAAATAATATCAGTAACACCTAATTGCCAGATACTGAAGAGACACTTTACACCTGTATCCACCTCATCTGTGATTTCATTTAATCTTCATACCAGTCTTGTGAGGGAAATATTAATTCCCCATATTGCAGATGAGGCAACTCAGTCCCAGAGAGAATATGTAATTTGCTCAATATTATGCTGATTGGGTCTAGATTGGAACCCCTATCTGTGTGTCCAAAACCCGTGCTCTAAACTAAAGGTGGGAATAGATTTTCTTTTTGAAAATGAATTCCAGATTATAAAATAATAGGGAAAAATTAAGAATGACCAAGTTTACATGGAATATGCCTTACTCTGCACACACTATTAATAGAGAGGAACATTTAAGCTTAAATAAAAGTTTTACAGTTTTCTATGAAAAAAACTAATTTCTTTTCTTTTAAAAAAATGACTGAAAGACTGACAAATTCACTGGATCTATGGCTAAGGCCTTTTACCTAGAACAAAAGGATCTTTCTCTTTCCTTTTGAAGTTATTTTATGCACAGAGAATTGAAAGTGTACATTCTTCCATGTTAGACTGGTTTGAAGTTTGGATATATTGCATTTGTTCTTAAGATTCTATGTTAGCTGAGAAATTGGGAAGAAACAGCTGTCTTTCCCAGAACTTTGGCTTAGGGCATACTTTGATAGAATCTGAATTCAGCTTATTCTTTTGGATATTCTTTTGTTCTCAACGTTTGCCTGACACCAACTGGAAAGATATCCTTCCGGAATATAAGGGCCAACTAAGGTTATAGAACTTTATGTTTCTAGTCTCTACCATTTTATTTCCAATGAGTTCTAACTAAAAATATGAATTTGTTTGAAAAAATATGCCATATGGATTGTATACACAATAGATTTTATTTAATTTTTCCATGATAAAATGATTGCCTTGATATATCATTTTGTGGTAGCTTATGACTTAAATTTTAAAGATCTTTTATTAAATAATATATTAGATATTATACATTCTTATGATTATAATTATGTACACCCTAGCTGGTTTTGCCTCTTATTGATAATATAACCTTTTTTTTTTTGAGAAAAGAAAATGGCTCAAAGAGTTTTGATGACTATATCTATACCTATTTATATCTATATATTATATCTAAATAGGTAATATCCATATAAATATCTATATAGATATAAATATTCTCAGTATTTCATGGTATACTATTTTGGCTATCGAGTAATCACTTTTTAATATCTTAGTTCATGTACTTATATATCCTGATTCATATTTATTTGCATTCAGAATTCTCCAATGGTAGAAATATGGTATTTAGCCTACACAGGTCAAAAAAAAAAAAAAGAAAAGAAAAGAACCCTATAGAATATTTGAAATCAGATTACTGAAACAATTCAACTTTTATAATCACATAGTTTGTTTTTTAATGGCACTGCTAAATAAAGGGCATCAGGTGTGTATAATGCTTCTTATCAATGATTCAAAAGAGTTAAATTGATCATCATTTCAATACCAAAAATGCATGAAAAAGTATAGGGTAGTTATTTATTAGAAGCGGTGATTAGGTATATCTCACAGTCTTGTTTATCTCCGTCTCATAAGGATACCTCAGGCTGGGAGTAGAGGAAGCCTAGAGAACAGAATTTTTGCCCCCACCACTTCCCCAAGCAGAGTAACTTTACTTTTATGTCATTTAGAAATTAAATTTTGGAATAAGATTTTGTGTAATAAATGCATTCTGCTACTTAAAAATTTGGAAGCTCCAGTCCACCCTGGAATAACTGATCTGTTAAATAAGTAGTAATTTAAGACACCCTGGAACAACTGATCTGTAAATAAGTGGTTATTTAAATATATCATAAAATATCAATTACATACTCAAGGCAAAAAATAATGAAAAAGGAAGGATAATTTCATGATAACTTCTATACTTTGTAAAATTTGTTTCATGATTGCCTGAAAGCCTGAAAATTTAACACTTGTTTTTGTTTCTTCCAACAAAAATACTTTCGCTTTACTCAGTGTGTACACTTTTTTTTTGGCACTACTTGGTACAGATCTTGATTATTGATGCCATACAACTTTATATCATTTGTTTAGGGGAGAAAACCAATACACGTAATTTTGCTAAAAGTGTAAAATTATCTTTGACATAATAAAATATATGTAAGCATATGTTTTACAGTCTACATATTATATTTGACCTTTATAAACTTAATGAATGGATTTGAACTTTATAAACTTAATAAACTGAAGCATGGGTTTCCTACCCATAGTATTTGATCTACCTGTAGAACTCAAAATCTTATCTAATTAAGCTGCAAGTCAGTTACCGTCATTTCTCTTTTTCAGTGATTGAAGGGAATTTACCAGGGAAAGGAAGAACGCTGGTAACTGACTTGACTTCTCAACTTCCCACATAAAAAAGGAAATACACAGTAATTTCTTAATGGGAATAAGGTTGGGTCCCTTTGCATGAAGTCAAACTTGCAGACCAAATGTGCGAACCAATAAGGATATAAAAACGTCCTAATCTATCAAACATCTCACTAATTTTCTCTGTCCATCTTCCTCACCACAACTTATACATATTCATGTTACTGTAGCTTTATCTCCTCAATATTTGTACCTTTTATTTTTGAGGTACAGAGGATTTGAAGGGATATGCTCCTAATTTTGTGTTGTAGAAAGCAAACTGGATTGTGGAGTCAAGAGCTAAAAACTTGCCTCTAGTCTAGTCCCAGCTACTCAGGGGGATCAGGAGAATTGCTTGAGCCTAAGAGTTTAAGACCAACCTGGACAACCTAGTGAGACCCTATCTCTATAAAACAAAACAAAATGTAGAGTTAAGAAGTTAATCTTTGTACTGCCAACGTTAGCTGTATGAACGTGGGTGATTAACCTCTCTGGCGGTTCCAACAACTATAAAAGGAGGAGATTGGACTAGGTAATCTCTAAGGTGCCTTCTAGTACTAAACAAGTGTTTTCTCATTCACTTTATTATTATATTTGTCACAACCTTCCATGCCACTTAAAGATGTCCCTCTCAGGGCCTTGCGCCATGTTAAGTGTTACCTCACCTAGTCGGCAGGCTATTCCAGAGGCTCAGATCATTAACAACAGTGATAGCATATGTTTCAGTTTCTATTTTTTTAGAATAACAAACAAAATGAGTATTTAAATATTTAAAGATTTTCACCTTTGAAATCGAAAATTTGGCGGCCCAGAATGCATAGAAAGTTAATGTATTGGTTAATGGAGCTCAGCGGTAGCGATTCATTACTTGGTTAACTTATTACTTTGTTTAACATTTCTGGATACCATTATGATTTTAACCATTTTCACAGTTTCAATGTGTTTTTATTCTTATTCACATTTAATTTACACCCATAATGTACCATTGGATAGATAGGAAACATTTAAAAAAAACCACTGATTTTGAAATTCAGTGATAACAAGGAACCTTAAAAAAGATAATTAGGGAAATTTACCTCAATTTTCAACAGATCCACAAGTTTCATTCATCTGATCAAAATTCTTATACCAATGCTTGATATTTTTAATGTTTCAAAACCAGTGTTGAGAGAACTGTGATAACTTTATTCAGATTGGCTGTACATTTATTGAAAATCAAGGGCTACAATATATAATTTGAAAGAAGTGCTAGACAGTAGAAGCCTGAAACCCTCTCTTAACTAGCCATTTAGAAACAACATGCACAATATTATATAAAAGAAGACAGTTCATTTTTAAGCATAAAATGCAAAGAACTAATATAAGGTCACCAATTATATGACTTTTAGGGTTACCAATCTATTAATTTGTTTTTTAAAAAATTAAATTAGTTGGTTTTTACTTAAATTCATTTTTTATTGTTTAAAAAAACACACACATGGACCTCATTGCTTTCTAACTGTTCAACCACATTTGAATTCTTTTTCTTTTTAAATATACCACGCTCTTCTCTATGAGCCTTTATATATATGCTAATTTCTTGCTTGGAATATTATTTTTAACCTTTCACCAACTTGACTTTTTTCCAAAGTTTTAAATCCCAAGTCTCTCCCCAAACATCCTCTTGTATAATTATAATATTAATTGTATCATATTACAATTGATTTTTAGTTGACTAATCCCATTCTAAAAGTGCTATGTGAGTAGGAGATTGCTCTGTTCCTAGATGTCACCACAGTACCTGATACTGTACTAGTAGATATGGAATAGTTTGCTAAAAATTCTGTCATAAATTCCAAATTATGTGACTGAAGTTAAAGTTGGTAAGCCTATTTGGAAGTTCAGATATCAAAAAGCAATGGCTTTAATTGGTCTTCTGTCTCTATGGATCCAGAATTTCTTTATTAATGAGGTCTGGTATGTCAGATTATTGTTGAAAATGTCATGTTTCTGTGGTCTCCCCACCTCTTTCTTAAGGGAAGGAAAAAGGAAAGGAGAAAAATTGCTGGTCTGCGGTTGTATTTGAATTGTTCACCTGAGAGCAGGAATTGTGTCTTTGTTTTTATCTTATTCATTGCCTAGCATACTATTGGAGTACAATAAATAAGTAATAATGGTGAGGAATACACTAGTAGACAATCTGTAGCCCTTAAAAATAAAGCAAAGAATGGAAGAAATAGTCTTTTAAGTTCTAGGTTCAGGTAAATAGAGTGCTTTGGGATATGTTTTTGAGTTTAGTAGGAATCATAATTTCTGCAACAAATAGTCCTTATGTGTTGACATTCCATATCCTTAAGAAGAAAATACTGAATTATGTGCTTTCCCAGAAGAAATATAGAAAAATATATAGGATATTATAGAAATTTTAAACTATGATCAAGCACTCCTACAACATTAATAGTAATGTAGAATGGTAAGTTAAAAAAAAAGAAAAAGAAACAAAGCAATTCAGGAGGCTGGTGGTAAGAATGTCAGCCCACCTGAGAATAGCCCTGAACTCTGAGCTTTAACTGCTGAACCCAAACCAAGCTGTTTAAGGAGATGGGTCCTGAGTTAAACTGCTGGCTGTCTTGTCAGCTTTATTTTATGTTACTTTTCCCTTTGAAGATTTTGTGTTTCATATCAAGTTCATGGCAACATAAGAATGGTTCTGTACTACATGTGTATTTCTCAGCATTGTGAACGGCTTTGTCTTTATTGTCACTGATATATTTAATTCAGTGATCCTGTTTGGCATGGTGGCAGTTTGGTATTTTCATCAGTTTACGGGTGAGAAGAGCAGAGATATTTAAAAGGAAATGTCAAAAGACTTCTTTTTTTTTAGATCAGTGCCAGAAAAACTTATTTATGATTTAGAACTTATGAGATTTATGTAGGATACATCAGACAGAGGATGATAAGAAATTGTGCTTGCTTTTATTTCTGCAAATGGTGGGAACATTATATGTTTAACAAGAGCAGGTTATTGATATGAAATAATTTAACAATTAAATATGTAATAGCAATGAATTAATACTTGTATATTTAGAACCAGATGAAGATCTAAGTATATTTTTAATTTTGCAAAGCTTGTGGTCTGGAAGTCAGATATTGTGTATAATTCAACCTTATAGCCTTAGCAGCAACCACACTGTACCTGACTCATTGCTAAGTGCCTAACGAAGGTTTGTTGAATCAATCAATAAATTATCTTCCCTTTTGAAGAGTTCTAAAATCTTTTAGAGCTTTTTCTCTTCCCATCTTTTATGCAAGCAAGATAGTTGTATCTGCACATGGATTGAATGCAGAAAGGCATAATGAAGAGTTGCTGATTTGATGGAACTTATAATCAGTTGGTGAGTCAGGACAGACTCCCATAGTGCAATAAGGTGATAAATGCCCGTGGGGTTTGAAAAGATAAATTTATTTGAAATGAGATGATTAGGGAATATTTTTAAGACATTGTGTTTGAGCTTGATTATGAAGGAATGATAGGGTTTGAACAAGGAATTCCAGGCAGGGAGAACTATGTGAACAGAAACAGGATGCCACTAGCCTATTAGAAAGCAAGGTTAGCCTGTAATCCCATAGGGAGAACTATGTGAACAGAAACAGGATGCCACTAGCCTATTAGAAAGCAAGGTTAGCCTGTAATCCCAGAATTTTGGGAGGCTGAAGCGGGCGGATCATGAGGTCAAGAGATAGAGACATCCTGCCCAACATGGTGAAACCCCGTTTCTACTAAAAAATACAAAAATTAGCTGTGTGGGTGTGGTGTCATGCGTTTGTAGTTCTAGCTACTCAGGAGGCCGAGGTAGGAGAATTGCTTGAAAACCCTGGAGGCGGAGGTTGTAGTGAGCTGAGTTCATGCCACTGCACTCCAGCCTAGCAACAGAGCGAGACTCTGTCTCAAAAAAAAAAAAAAAAAAAAAAAAAGTAAGGTTAAACTA
The DNA here is from genome assembly GCA_963573385.1 of Cacajao melanocephalus. Classification (NCBI taxonomy): domain Eukaryota; kingdom Metazoa; phylum Chordata; class Mammalia; order Primates; family Pitheciidae; genus Cacajao; species Cacajao melanocephalus. The sequence continues at coordinate 1,824 of CAUYLG010027798.1, read as the reverse complement.
TGAATTGTTTTTTTCTTTTGCAGTAATGTTGATGTTTTTCTTTCTGAAGTTCTTTACAGATTTTAAAATATACCCATGTACATACCCTTACAGCTTTTTTGTGATAGATATGATATTTGTAAGATTCAGATAAGTTGGGGGATTTTCTCAGCATCATCTAGTAAGTAAACCAAAGAGCTGAGACTGCTGGCTGTAAACCACTGTGGCCATTGCTTTTCTTTTTGGCCTAAGTCATCTACACCTAATTATTGACGCCCTCTTGTGACCAATGGGAGGTATCTTTCAGGTAAAGGCATAATCTATGAACATGAAACAGAAGAGGACTTGTTGATAATATAGTTTTTGAGCCAGAGGGTTGCTAAAGTGCTGTAAAAGGAAAGGATAGGGAGAAGAAGAAGGATTAGCTAACATTTATCGAGTACTGTCCATGTATGAGACATTTTCAGAGCCTTAAATGTGTTAACATATTCAATACTTACAATACCCTTATGAGGATATATTATTTTTATGAACTCTTATTATACTGCATTGCTTATTAGGTATTGAAGCAAATATTTGAACACAGGCAGTCCAGCTCAAGAGCCTATTCATAGTAGCTAGGCATGTGGATTTAAATGAAAGGATGCCTGTAAGGTTCCTGTCATTATTTATTTATTTATTTATTTAAGCATTTTTTAAAATTATACTTTAGGTTCTGGGGTACATATGCAGATCATGCAGGATTGTTGCATAGGTACATACATGGCAATGTGGTTTGTTGCCTCCATTCCCCTGTCACCTATATCTGGCATTTCTCCCCATGTTGTCCCTCCCCAACCTCCCCATCCCCCCAGTGTGCCTCCCCTGGCCTCCCCCAACAGACCCCAGTGCGTGATGCTCCCCTTCCTGTGTCCAGGTGTTCTCATTGTTCAACACCCACCTGTGAGTGAGAACATGGGTGTTTGATTTTCTGTTCTTGTGTCAATTTGCTGAGAATGATGATTTCCAGTTCATCCATGTCCCTACAAAGGACATGAACTCATCATTTTTTATGGCTGCATAGTATTCCGTGGTGTATATGTGCCACATTTTCCATGTCCAGTCTATCATTGATAGGCATTTGGGTTGGTTCCAGGTCTTTGCTATTGTAAACAGTGCCGCTATGAACATAGATGTGCATGTGTCTTTATAGTAGAACAATTTATAATCCTTTGGGTATATACCCAGTAATGGGATTGCTGGGTCAAATGGTATTTCTATTTCTAGGTCCTTCAGGAAATGCCACACTGTCTTCCACAATGGTCGAACTAATTGACACTCCTACCAACAGTGTAGAAGTGTTCCTATTTCTCCACATCCTCTCCAGCATCTATTGTCTCCAGATTTTTTAATGATTGCTATTCTAACTGGCATGAGATGGTATCTCAATGTGGTTTTGATTCACATTTCTCTAATAACCAGAGATGATGAGCATTTTTTCCTATGTTTGTTGGACTCATATACGTCTTCTTTTGAAAAGTGTCTGTTCATATCCTTTGCCCACTTTTGGATGGGTTTGTTTGTTTTTTTCTTATAAATCTGTTTTAGTTCTTTGTAGATTCTGGATATTAGCCCTTTGTCAGATGGGTAGATTGCAAAAATTGTTTCCCATTCTGTTGGTTGCCAGTTCACTCTAATGATTGTTTCTTTTGCTGTACAGAAGCTCTGGAGTTTAATTAGATCCCATTTGTCTATTTTGGCTTTTGTTGCCAGTGCTTTCGGTGTTTTAGTCATGAAGTCCTTGCCTATGCCTATGTCCTGAATGATTTTACCTAGGTTTTCTTCTAGGGTTTTTATGGTGTTAGG
>CAUYLG010027797.1:0-52320 GCA_963573385.1 Cacajao melanocephalus | reverse complement strand
TTTTTATTTTTTAGACAGGGTCTTGCTCTGTCACTGAGGCTGGAGTACAGTGGTGCAAGCTTAGCTCACTGCATCCTCCACCTCCTGGGCTCAAGTGATCCTCCCACCTCAGCCTCCTGAGTAGCTGACACTACAGGCTCCGCCACCATGCCTGGCTAATTTTTGTACTTTTTGTAGATGGGGTTTTGCCATGTTGCCGAGGCTGGTCTCTATCTCCTGGGCTCAAGCAGTCCATCCGCCTTGGCCTCCCAAAATGTTGGGACTACAGGTGTGAGCCACTATGCCCGGGCAACACTGCGTTTTTATGAAGATCTGTTCCTAGAAATGGAAGCCATTAAAAACAATGGCAGGAAGCCCCTTTGACTGAGGAATGACAAGATCCAAGAGGAAAACTGGTGTGCGGTGGGGCCTTCCAGGCAGAGCAGTTGTTCAGGGCAGAGGCCTGGGCAAGTGGACCGGCTGCAGTTCTGGAGTGAAGACAGTGGAGACTGTCTTCCTTTCTGGCTTTCTGTTGGGAATGGCCTGGGTATATCCTTTGACATAGCCTGTCACTGGGAATGACCAAAAAGATTAAAGGTATCTGGTCCTCTTTGGGGGCTCTGTCCAACATGGTAGCCGTTAGCTGTATGTGGTTATTTATACTTAAATGAGTTAAAGTTAGGAATTATGTTCCTAAAGCATGCAAACTACATTTCTAGTGCTCAGCAGCCACATGTGGCTGCTGGCCACTGTTTTGGGCCATGTATATAGAACATTCCCATCATTGCAGAGGGCTCATCGGGACAGAGCTTCTCTAGAGGGTTCTGTGCCTTTAGTGAGTGTGATAACCTATGACTTCTGACATGAAAAATTAGGGAAAGTTAAAAGAAGCAGAGGGAGGCAGGGAGTTGTGGAGAGGGAGAACATCAGGGAAGGGGTGTGGGGAATGAGGAAGAGCGTTGAGAGGGAGAAATGGGTAGGCGAAAATCAGGGAGGGGGTATGGGGAGTGAAGAAGAGACCGAGGAAGGGGAGGAGCCGAACAGTGGTGGAGGGGTGAAGGCAGGGGTTGGAAGTTGGAACTGACTCACCTAAGAGGGAAATTCAGGTCAGGGACAATCATGGGTGGTGGCAGGGGTGGGGGGGTAAGCTACCATATCCTCCTCCACCCCCTTTTCATATCTTGTTGGAAGATTTGCCTAAATTGAGCAACTGACTTTCCTGATTCAAATTAAGTGTGTGATATAGACACGTACAGAGCCCATGTTCCTTCTTGAAATTCTTAATGTGGGGATATTTTAAATCGGTCATTTTATTTAAAACAGTTAAGTTGCATAAGTGTGGCAGATCTACAGAAAGAATAGAACGAAATCTCCACAGGCAGGTGATCTAAAATGGGGGTGAAGACAGGCAAAACCATTTTAAGGGTTTTCATTGTTTCTGAACTAGGGAGAGATCAGGAAGAAGGTATATTTAAAGATGCCAAAAAAACACACTGTAATTGTATCCACTTAAAAATGGTTTCTCCTGAAAAACTGTTTATTGTGAGATTTGAAACATTTTAACAACAACTTGGAGGGCACTTAGAAAGGAACATAAGGATTTGAAACAATAAAACAGTTTGTTGCTTGTTCTCTGGTGTCTGAAGCAAGGGACTCTATCTGAAGTTGTACCGGAGTCAACTGGTGACATCCTCCTGGCAGCAGGTAGTCATAAACTAGGCCTATTTTGATAGGGCCTACCGTGTTTCTAAGAACTTGTAATCTGTGGAATATCAAGAATTTTTTTTAAAAAAGGCAATGATGAAATGAACCCCAAGGACAACTTTGGGGCCGTGCAGAAAGCAAGGATAAACAGATAAACAGAGATAAACAGATAAGAACATTTCTCTGTTGGGAAGTGGCAGAGGCCACAGAGCTCCTGGTGCCTTGGCTTTCCTGAGCCTTCTCAGATAGTCTACTGCCCTGTCCTCCGTTTCCCACATAGAGGTTACCCTTGGTTTAACAGATGAGGAAACTGACATGAAAGAAAGGGAGTCATGGCCAGCGTGGTGGCTCATGCCTGTAATCCCTGCACTTTGGGAGGCTGCTTGAGGCCAGGTGTTTAAGACAAACATGGGCAACATAGCAAGACCCCTATCACTACAAAAAACAAAAATGGCCAGGCGCGGTAGCTCATGCCTGTAATCCCAGCACTTTGGAAGGCCAATGCAGGTGGATCACTTTTGGTCAGAAGTTCAAGACCAGCCTGACCAACATGGTGAATTGCACGCAAGGGATAGGATGTGAAGCCCCATGGGTTGTGGTGGTGGGGACAGTCATGGGAGTTTAGGTGTGGGCCACATCATTGGCAGAAACACTACCTCTGTTCTTTGGCAGATGCAAGAAGGTGGGCAGTGGGCATGCCAGTTCCTGCTGGCTCACCACGCATGGCTCCCATCTGCCCTGCACCCTGCTTCCCTGGGCGCTTACTGCTTATTAGGAGGTTCTTGCCCTCAGTAACCTCTGCCTGACAGTGGCATCTTATGTGCAGGCTCAGGTCTCTGCAGCTCTCTTTACTTACTACCCAAGTAGGAGGTTAGAGAGGGGAAGGTGAGGAGAGTGTTTTTCTTGCAGATTGCAGGGCATCCTCATTCCTCCCCAGACAGAGGGTCTGAAGTGGCCTTTCCCCCCAGAAAAGCTCTTTCCAGATGAACCCTTTGCCATTTTTCAGTGATAACCTTGAGTATGCGCATTTAGAAACCATGTCAACTCCTGTGTGTGTGTGTGTGTGTGTGTGTGTGTGTGTGTGTGTGTTGCATTAATGTTGCACCTCTGCTCTTCAGGGGCTTTGTGAGGCAAGGGAATGTGTAAGATCCATGCACTTCCTTGGGGGTCCACTGTCAGACTTGAGATCCTGGTGGGAAGGCAGCATGGTGTTACTCCCTGATGATGAGGGCACAGGAAGCTGTGCCTTTGATCTGCTCCTACAGAGAAGGTGTAGCTCTGAACTTAACCACTCACTACAGGAAGGGAAGGGGAGGGGATAGAAGATAGAATTACCCTACTGCTGGATGGAAAGAACCCAGCTAGTGTAATTGCTCTGCATGTCTGATAAAAAGTCTTGTGAAACCTCATTTGAAAATGGAATTCCATCCTGGCATGGGTCTTAGCACTGCTTCTGAAATGGAAACAAGCTGGAGAAGGGTCAACAAACGTCCCAGGAAGAACAGCTTTAAGTGGCTGATGCAGAAATGGGTCCTGCTTGGTCTTAATGTTTTCTGTTAATACACTCAGGAGGAGCTTGTTGGGCTATGTAACATCCTGGGAGATGGAACTCTTAGCTCTAGGAAGAATAGGGGCGGAGTGTGGACAAAGGATTGGGCCATTGACTTGAATAGCAAAGGATATATGAGCATCCAACTTCTATCAAGCCAAATGCTGTCGTGGGTTGTTGCCACTAAGACTGCTGTCACAGATTGGGGATGTGTGTGTCTGATGAATACGTTCCTGGAACATGGTAGGTGCTCAAAAATATTTCCAGAATCAGTGACTGATGTTACCTACACAGGTTGAGTATTCCTAATCCAAGAATCTGAAATCCAAAATCTGAAACTTTTTGAACACCAACATGATGCATGCAAAATGATGATCATTGGAGCTTTTCACTTTTTTTTTTTTAGGCAGAGTCTTGCTCTGTTGCTAGGCTGGAGTGCAGTGGCACGGTCTCCACTCACTGTAACCTCAGCTCCTGGATTCAAGTGATTCTCCTGCCTCAGCCTCCTGAGTAGCTGGGACTACAGGTGTGCACCACCATGCCCAGCTAATTTTTGTATTTTTAGTAGAGATGGGGTTTCACCATGTTGACCAGGATGGTCTTGATCTCTTGACCTCATGATCTGCCCACTGCAGCCTCCCAAAGTGCTGGGATTACAGGTGTGAGCCACCGTGCCTGGCCTTTTTTTTTTTTTTTTTTTTTTTTTTTAACAGGGTCTTACTCTGTTGCCTAAGCTGGAGTGCAGTAGTACCATCATAGCTTAGCTTACTGCAGCCTTGGCCTCCTGGGCTCAAGCTATCCTCCTGCCTCCGCCTCCCAAGTAGCTGGGACTATAGGTGCATGCCACCACTCTTGACTCATTGGAACATTTTGGATTTTAGATTTTCAGATTTGGGATGCTCAACCAATATAATGCAAGTATTCCAAAATCCAAAAATAATCAGAAATCCAAAGCACTTCTGGTCACAAGTATTTCAGATAAGGAATATTCAACCTGTATTTATGTTATGTGATGGTGAAGAAGAGAGCCAAGGAAGTGATATCCTCAAGAAATGGCCTTGGTGTCACAATAGATGGTACATTAGGAAATGATTCAGCATGGTTAAGAAAGGTTAACTAAGGTTATAGGGCAAATTACAAAATGTTTTCCAAATGTTTGTCTTAACTGTGAAAAATGTTTGGCAAACTCCCCCTCCCCCCTAATTTGGAAGTGGTTTGTTTTAGTCGTTTTGGAAGAAATAAATATTTGCATTAGGCCAAACATTTGGGGCAAACAGTTCTCCCCAGTTCTGAGGCTCTGTGTGAGTAGGAGGAGATGTCTCATGCCGATAACACTCATCCCTTTTTTGGCCAAATCAAAGGTAACTTTGGATGTGAGATTCACATGCTTTTCACATCACTGCTAGAATGAGGCTGAGCAAATGGAAAGAAAAGAGGAAGCCAAGCAGTGGGATCCTTCCAGATCTAGGGATGGCTGATGACCTGGCATTTGAAGGATGCAATCGTTAAAGAAAAATTGCCTTTCTGCTCATGGGCAGGGAGGCTGGATCCAATTAAAACAAGGAAAACGTATGTTAACTTGGAGGAAAAATTTCTAAACAGTCAATTCTGTAATCCTCTCTGAAGAGGAAGAGGCCAACATGATGAGGCTTTATGGATGCTGCCAAGCCCTGTGATATATAATAATTAGTAACCACTGGTTATTTTGCCGCACACTCATTCTCCAAACCACTAACCATTGCTTGGGATGGAATGCACCAGGCCTAGATACTTGCCCCAGATGGCTTTCCTTCAGCAGTATCCAATTAGAGGGACTTTTACAAATTAAAGCTTAATTCTCTATAATATATAGCAAAATATAAATTAAGGAAAGAGAGACCCAATTTCCTTGGATGGTTCCATGGGTTATAGAGGTGAGGGCTAGTCTTCAGGTGCACCTCTTAGTTTACGCTTCAGCACCTAGTGATGTCTGTTCTATATCATGGTCCTCGGTATTTTTGTTAGTCTTTTTGGTAGCTAAAAACATTTCAGAGACCAGGCATGGTGGCTTATGCCTGTAATCCCAGCACTTTGGGATGCCAAGGCGGTGGACCCTCTGAGGTCAGGAGTTCAAGACCAGCCTGGCCAACATGGCGAAACCCTGTTTCTACTAAAAATATAAAAATTAGCCAGGCATGGTGGCATGTGCCTGTAATCTCGGCTACTCTTACTTGGGAGGCTGAGACAGGAGAATCACTTGAATCCAGGAGGCGAAGGCTGCAGTGAGCTGAGATTGTGCCGCTGCACTCCAGTCTGGGTGACAGAGTGAGACTCTGTCTCAAAAAAAAAAAAATTGCAAAGGTAAATACTCACTAAAGAAAGTCCAGGCTGACATGGCGGCTTACCCCTGTAATCCAGCACTTTGGGAGGCTGAGGTGGGCAGATCACCTGCGGTCAAGAGTCAAAAAGAGCTTGGTCAACATGGCGAACCTCTGTCTCTACTAAAAATGCAAAAAATTTAGCCCGGTTGTGGTGGCACACACCTATAGTCCCGGCTACTCGGGAAGCTGAAGGGAATGACTTGAACCCGGGAGGCAGAGGTTGCAGTGAGCCGAGATCGTGCCACTGCACTCCAGCCTGAGCGACAAAGTGAAACTCCATCTCAAAACAAAACAAAACAAAGAAGTCCAGAGGACCATGTAAAGCATCTAGAAGAAAGTAAAAATCTCTCTCTTCCCATGTGCCACAGCTGCCACCCCACCACTCAGAAATAATTAGTGTCAGCATGTAGGTGAAACGTTTTTCCAAGTCTCTGTATATGCCCATATGAACATCTAGATAGAACTTTACACAAAATGGGTCCCAGTATACACGCTGTTCTGCAGCTGTTTTCAGTCCACAGTATGTTGCAGAGCCTTTCCATATCTGTGTTTATAGTTTCCCATGAAATGGATGAGTGTCAGGAAAAATTGTGAAAGATTTTGGAAGCTGAATGCTGTTTCAATGGAATGCTGGGTATGTTCTAGCAGACTCTTAGGGGTTATCCAGTTCTAAAGGGGTCTGTGTTTTTCATTGTCTTTCACTAGTTTTATAATAGATTTAACCAAGCCCCTAGAGTGGGCCATTTCAAGTCTCTAATTTTGAAGTATAATATAAAGGAATATCCTACTCATGATATATTCATCTTTATGTACTTATTTTAAAGACTGTGTGTGTGTGTGTGTGTGTGTGTGTGTGTGTGTGTGTGTGTGTGTGTTTTCCCCTGTGGGAGTATCTGCCTAATAACATCCCCTTCCTTCTTTGGGAAGAATCATAGTAATTTGTGAAATAGGCTTCAGTGACCCTAGGGATGTACAATGTAGATTTTCTTATGAGAAAGGAGTGTGATACATGTGACATGACATTTCTGAGACCTTTGGGACTTAACATCTCTCACCTCTGAGTAATCAGTCATCTTTTCTATGGTATTCAAAGTATGAATTAGGGAAATTCAGGTTGAGTTTAGTCAAAGACTTTAGTTGTGGATGAATTTCAATTGCCCTTGGGTTTTGCATGTGTAAATCAGGCAGGGGGTATGCTCAGAAAACAAGCCCACAGCTTTGTAGAGGCGTCCTGATCTCTCACTGCTGATCCTCAGCACAACCCTGTGCGGTAGGCCTGGGAATTGTTGTTGCTGTGGCTGTTATTATTATTCTAGTTTGAGAAAGAAGGAAATCAAGCTCAGAGAGGTGAAGTGGTTTTCCAAGATCACACACCATGGAGCCACTCTCCTTGTTCCTGTGGTGCTAGCCCATTTTTTCATTTTTTATGTTGGAGGGCTTTCGCATTTCATTGTACACTATACAATTCTAGGGAGGCATTATTCCCATCCTAAAGCTGGCAGGTTTGTAAATGTATTAGGTTGGGGAGCAGAAAGTGCCTTGAGGAAGGGGCATCCTTCCTGATCCCCTCCAAGCACTGCCTGTGCTGGTGTCCGTCCTCCTGAGGTCTTTTGCCCTGTCTTTGATCCGGCACAGTATCCTCCTCTGTGGGATTCTGTAGCACTTCTGCTGGTCACTGCTTTGACTAAAGGTTTGCATGGAATTTACCTAGAGTAGGGCTCCATGGTTCCCACCTGAGAATAGAAAACGCCCATGAAAACAACACGACACAAAACCAATCACTGGCCCTTCATCCTGCTCTGCCTCCCTCTGAGATAAGCTTGGCATGAGGGTATAGTCCAGAGCTCCAGTACCTTCAATCATTTTGTAGCAATTGGAGGAGAGTGGCATTTTCCTCCTGGAAACATTTGTAGATGTGTGAGCTTGCTCTGCATGGGGAAGGGCTGCCCCTTCACTGGGTGCTGAGGCTGTGGGCTCTGTGTCATGTCGGCGTGTGCGAGGGAGCTCCTCACACTGAAGCCAGCTCCTTCCTTCCCCAGAGAAGGGATCTGAGGGCCAAAAGAGGCCCACATGGGCGGCCATGCAGGAGCGGAAAGAGGCTTCAAAGCAGGATGGGTCCCCTGGCCTGGATTTTCCTCCAGGGCAGCTCTGCAAGTCTAACGTCCATCTCCAGGCTGCATGTTTCCTAGGGATATGTGACAAAGTACTGCAAGCTGCGTGGCTTAGAACCACAGACGTCTATTGTCGCACAGTTCTGGAGGCCAGTTGTTCAAGGTGTGCACAGGGCTGTGCTCCCTCTGAAGGTCCCAGGGGAAGACCCGTTCCAGGCCTCTCTCCTTGGCTTGTTGGTGGCTGTCTTCTCCCTGTGTCTCTTCCTCTTGTGCATCTGTCCCTGGTTCCAGATTTATACTTTGTATCAGGACACCAGTGCTATTGGATCACGGCCCACTTGAATGACCTCATTTTAACTTGATTACCTCTGTAAAGATCCTATTTCCAAATAAAGTCACATTCTGAGGTACTGGGGGTTAGGACTTCAACATAATCTTCTTTGGAGGACACAGTGAACCCTGGAACACAGACCCTGTCTGTACTGAAGCAGTAGCTCTTGGGGAGAGCCTGTATTTTTAAAATAGGAGGTTCTGAGGGTGAACCAGGTGTGGGAACCACTGCTCTATAGAACCTTGCAGCTGGTGGGTTTTCTGAGAGCCTTCTGAGATTATCTCAGAGATCGAGACCACTCTGACTGGGTCCCCAAATAGTGCTCTGCAGCTTCCGTAGTGGTTGGTTTCTGTCTTCTGCTCAAATCTTTCTAGAGACGGGGAACTCATACCTTCTAAGCAGTCTATCCCATTTCGAACTACTGGATTAAAAGTATCTATAATATTATATACATATGTTAGATAGGCTTCTTGCCTCACCCACTAATTTGTAGACTTCCTGAGGGCTGGCACCAGGGCTTTTTCTTTATATCTTCCTGGGCCTAACCAGATGCCAAAGGTAAACCCAAGTCTGCCTATCAAGACCTGGTGTGCTTGGTGCCAAGTTAACCCATTAGGTCCTGGTTCTGCTCTTTGGAGGTATCCAGGATAAATACACCACTCTTTGCCTGAGGGGGCCCTTCTAATATTAGAAGACAGCTATGATGCCCCCTGTAGAACTAAAACCAGAACTCCAAGTCAGGACAGTGGCATGCACCTGTAGTCCCAGCTACTCCCGAAGCAGGAAGATCGCTATAGCCAGGAGTTCTAGGCTGCAGTGTGCTACGATCGTGCCCGTGAATCACCACTGCACTCCAGTCTGACCACCAGAGTGAGACCCTGTCTCTTAAAAAACAAACAGGCAAGCAAACAAACAAAGCCAAAACCCTGCCCTCCAGATTCCTAGGCTGTGCTCTCATTGTGCGTTGCAGGCAAGTAACAGACATAACCAATCCTAGAGTCGAATTTGTTAGCAGGTAGCAATGGTTTGTTGCTAACATCTGGCAAAGCTCAAGGCTTAATAACTTGCCAGAAGTGGGATCCAGTCACCCACTTTTATTTGTTTATTTTTATTTTATTTTATTTTTTGAGATGGAGTCTTGCTCTGTTGCCCAGGCTGGAGTGCAGTGAGGTAATCTCGGCTCACTGCAATCTCCTCCACCTGAGTTCAAATGATTCTCCTGCCTCAGCCTTCTGAGTAGCTGGGACTACAGGCGCCCGCCACCATGCCTGGCTAACTTTTGTATTTTTTTAGTAGAGAAGGGGTTTCACCATGTTGGTCAGGCTTGTCTCGAACTCTTGACCTCAGGTGATCCACCTGCCTCAGCCTCCCAAAGTGCTGGGATTACAGGTGTGAGCCACTGTGCCTGGCCCAGTCAGCCACTTTTTAACTTTTGAGATAGTAGGATATCTTCTCTTGCTGTCCATTGAGGCAAGGTGTTTCCATTTCATTGAAAGCTCCATCATGGCTCTATGAGAAGTTTAAAGGGAAAAGGAGAAAGTGCCACTCACGTGCTGTGTGGCTCCTCTCCAAACGAAACCTTCTTTAGCTACATGAATGTGCAGCTTGGCCAGGCGATCCCGGGGGCTCTTCTCACCCTTCAAATCCTGAGAGTTTGCGGGTATATTTTCCAATGATAATAATTCAACTGTGGGTACTTCAGAATAAAATTTGATGTTAATTTGAAGAGCTGGCATTACACATTAAAATAAAAATTACCCCAAGGAAAGAATGAGAGCCAAGGGGGCTTACATTTGTAGTAGAAATAAACAGGAAAAAAAAAACCCACTGCTGCTAATTTAACTGATTCCTGCAATCCAAGAAAGGCAAATGCATGATTCTAGTATTTTCTTTAGTAGATTATAGGAAGGAAGATTAAATCAAAAGTCAAAAATAAACAGTTTGATTATCCTGCACCGTATTATCTTAATAGACTGTCTTCCTGGAAAGTTTAAAAATACACAATACTCCATCTGGCCAAAGAAAACAGTAAGTAAATATTACTGAGAAAATGTAAGAATTTTCCATCTAGACGTGAGTGATGGAAACATTGCCATGTGGACTTGAAGACATCCCACAAGGAGTAAGACAGTGATAGGTATTACCTACTTTTTTTTTGTTTTGTTTTTGAGATGGACTCTTGCTTTGTCACCAGGCTGGAGTGCAGTGGCTCAATCTCGGCCCACTGCAACCTCCGACTCCCTGGTTCAAGCAATTCTCCTGCCTCAGCCTCCCAAGTAGCTGAGATTACAGGCATGCACCACCATGCACAGCTAATTTTTGTGTTTTTAGTAGAGATGGGGTTTCACCATGTTGGCCAGGATGGTCTCCATCTCCTGACCTTGTGATCTGCCCACCTTGGCCTCCCAAAGTGCTGGGATTATAGGCATGAGCTACCGCGCCCAGCCGATATTACGTACTTTTTAAGGCTAGTGGTTGGGGACACTGTTGTCATACACAGGGGAAGAGGTTGGGAGGGGAATGGGCCCTACCAAGCACTCTTGTGGGCTCCTGGCAAATCCTCACCCACTTCTGCATTCTCCTGCAAGCTTTGTCTAGATGCCCGCTATGTCCCTGGTGATGCACAGATTTCATAGTTTAGGGTGATGTGGAGAGAGGAGTACTGATTCTCCTTTTTTTTTTTTTTTCTCTTAATTTTTATTTTTTCTTGAGACAGAGTCTAGTTCTGTCACCCAGGCTGGAGTGTAGTGGAGCGATCTTGGCTCACTGCAACCTTTGCCTCCCAGGTTCAAGCCTGCTGATTCTCTTCTGCTTAATTTTTCTACAGCCGGAAGTGGCAAAAGGTACAGACTGGTAATATGAGCTCTGTCCTAGCTTTGTTGCTAATCTGCCAGATGCCACAAGGCTTGTAACTTTGTCTTTTCCTTTTTTTCTTTTTTTTTTGAGACACATTCTCACTCTTGCCTGGGCTGGAGTGCAGTGGTGTGATCTCGGCTCACTGCAACCTCCAACTTCTGGGTTCAAGTGATTCTCTTTTTTATTTTTATTTTTATTTTTTTTGTAATAAAGATGGCGCTTCACCATGTTGGTCAGGCTGGTCTTGAACTCCCGACCTCAGGTGATCCGCCTGCCTTGGCGTCCAAAGTGCTTGGATTACAGGCATGAGCCACCGCGCCCAGCCTCAAGTGATTCTCTTGTCTTAGCCTCCTGAGTAGCTGGGATTACAGGTGCCTGACACCACGCCTGCTTTTTTTTTTTTTTTTTTTTTTTGGTAGAGATGAGTTTCACCATGTTGGTCAGGTTCAGGTTGGTCTTAAACTCCTTACCTCAAATGATCTACCTGCCTTGGCCTCCCAAAGTGCTGAGATTACAGGTATGAACCACCATGCCTGGCCTGTATCTTTTTTTTTTTTTTTTTTTGAGATGGTGTCTCGCTCTGTTTCCCAGGCTGGAGTGTAGTGCTGTGATCTTGGCTCACTGCAAACTCAGCCTCCTGGTCTCAAGTGATTCTCCTGCCTCAGCCTCCCAAGTAGCTGGGATTATAGGCACCTGCCAGCACACCTGGCTAATTTTTGTATTTTTAGTAGAGACAGGGTTTCACCATGTTGGCCAGGCTGATCTTTAACTCCCGATCTCAGGTGATCCACCCTCCTTGGCCTCCCAAAGTGCTAGGATTGCAGATGTGAGCCACCATCCCTGGCCTGCCTCTCTGTATCTTTATCCTCACATAGGAATAATGCCCTACTGATCGCAGAAACCAAATAAAGAATATAAATGAGATAGGAAGTCCAGATGTAAACCCTAGTATATATAAAAATTTTGTATATAATAGGCTGGGTGGGGTGGCTCATGTCTGTAATCCCAGCACTTTGGGAGGCTGAGGTGGTTGGATCGCTTGAGTCCAGGAGTTTGAGACCAGCCTGAGCAATATGGCAAAACCCATCTCTACTGAAAATACAAAAATTACCTGGGCGTGGTGGCACGTGCCTGTAAACCCAGCTACAAGGGAAGAGGTTGAGGCAGAAGAATCTCTTGAACCTGCAAGGCAGAGGTTTGCAGTGAGCTGAAATAGTGCCACCGCACTCCAGCCTGGGTGACAGAGTGAGACTTGGTCTCAAAAACAACAACAACAACAACAACAACAACAACAACAAAAACCCCAAGCAAACATGGCAGCTCTTGTTACAACCAGGAAGGATGGAGATAATAAATGGGGAGGTAGTTTCTAAGGAAAAAGCAAGTCCTGGTTAGAGAGGTAATATGCAGGATTCCACTACACACAAAAAGATGCTTAATCTCACGAGAAATCGCTTATCACTAGAATCTTAGTTTGGCAAAAATTTAAAACATTGATAATGCCTGATTTGAAAAGTGTGGGTAAATCGGTTATTTCAAACATTAGACTCTTGTTGCTGATTGGAGTGTAAATATAGACTTTTATTTAAACTTTGATGTCTATATTACCAAATTGTTCTTGAGAAAGACTTATCAACATTGATAAGTTCCATGTCTAAGATTTTATCTTAAGGAAAAATTAGTGTACCAATGACATGCAGGAGGTTGTTTAGTTGATGATGTTTATAATACAGGTTAATTGGAAACAGTTCCAATGACCATCTTAAAGGATTGATACAGTAAATCCTGGCATAGTCAAACAGTGGACTCATACACAGCCATTAAGAATTATGGAGATCCAGACTGGCAACACGGTGAAACCCCCATCTTCACAAAAAACCAAAACCAAAAATTAGCTGGACATGGTGGTATGCGCCTGAAGTCCCAGCTACTCTGGAGGCTGAGGTGGGATGATCACTTGAGCCTGGGAGGTAGAGGTTGCAGTGAGCCATGATGGTGCCAGCCTGGCACTTTGCACTCCAGCCTGGGTGGCAAAGTGACACCCTGTCTCAAAAAAAAAAAAAAACCCAAAATGTTACAGAGATATAGTTCGAGACCAGCCTAGGCAACATAGTGAGACCCCCATCTCTAGAAGAAATTTTAAAAAATCAGCCAAGCATGGTGGTGCGTGCCTGTAGTCCTAGCTACTTGGGTGGGAGGATCATTTGAGCCCAAGAGTTCGAGGCTGCAGTGAGCTGTGATCATGCCATTGCACTCCAGCCTGGGGTGACAGAGTGAGACTGTCTCTGGAAAAAAAAAGAAAAAGGAATTATGGAGACCTATTCTTATTGGCATGGAGAGATGATGGTAGCATAATGAGTAGGGGTTAGGAAAACCCAGATTTTTTACAGTGAATGTGCATTATACTTAATAATTAGGAGAACAAAGATGTCTTTTTTGGGGGAGGGGGAATGACAATGCCCTGTAAATGTAAGGCCACTTGATAGGACTATACAGAAATAAAATCCTTAGAAAAAAGTGAACATGCCAGATCTTCTGAATCTCAGCAAGGGTTGGCCTTTTTAGCATTCCTCCATGAGAGATTCTAGTCCATTAGTATTCCAGCTGTGTTACTTCAAGGATTCTTGAAACTCTTCTTGGACCCATTTGTTGACTGATTGCTTTGATGGACTGTAAATACACATCGTTAAGGCTAGATGCCTTAACGCATCTAGCATACTGTTTTGGCTCTGCTAGATGATGACATGTCTTTGTCTTTCAAATGTGAATTTGATTTTTCAGAAAAGTCTGCATTCCCCTATTAGGCTTGATGCGTAAAGTGGCCATTTTGGAGCTGAAGAGTAGGGGGCAAGAATGAAGAATGAGAAGACTGGGACCTTTCCCAGTGCCCTGTGCTGGGTTGGGGTTTATAAAAAACCCTCCAAGGCATTGGCTTTGTTAGGGCCGAGCTCTTCTGGGTGTGCAGTGTTGTGTGTTTATTTTAACAGTAACCACCATTATTTTATTACTATTATTATTTTTTGAGACAGAGTTTCACTCTTGTTGCCCAGGCTAAAGTGCAATGGTGCGATCTCCACTCACCGCGACCTCCACCTCCCAGATTCAAGTGATTCTCCTACCTCAGCCCCCCAAGTAGCTGGGATTACAGGCATGTGCCACCACACCCAGCTAATTTTTTATATTTTTAGTAGAGATGGGGTTTCTCCATGTTGGTCAGGCTGGTCTTGAACTCCTACTTCATGTGATCCACCTACCTCCACCTCCCAAAGTGCTGGGATTACAGGCATGAGCCACTGTGCCTGGCCACCACCATTATTTGATAATAAAATGACAGTTGGTAGAAGGTGAACATTCCTATCCTTGGTTGATAAGCTGGGCAGTTGATGAAGAGAGACTCTGTCTGTAATCCTTTAACCAGGGATGTGCTCAGTGGAGGCTAGATTCCTGTTATCTCTGTCTAGTGAACTAATGACCAACTAATGAGCAGGGTGCTTTAGCATGCATAAAATCAGAGTCAGTTGAACTGATATGATTCAAGACGTTCTGCGTGTGTAATGCTGGCCAGGATACTTCAGGGATGCAAAGATGTGAGATTCTGCTCTTCCTCTTCAGGACCTTCCACCCTAGTTGGGGGAAAGGCAAGTACATGATCAACTCCATTATAAAGTAGTCTAAGTACAAAGGTAGCCTAGATGAGGGGCAGGGATCAGTAAAGCTTTCATCAGAAAAGTGGCCCTGGGCTGTGCCTTGAGGAGAGGTGGCTGGCAGTACAAAGACACCATTTACAGGGCCCCTACCTGGTGCAGGCTTGTGAAGGAGGCTTTATAGAGACAGATGTATTTGTCACTACAGTCCAATGCTTTAGGTATCGTTGTTTTTGCACATGACAAATATGACAGGCTAAGGACACATGCAGGTAGGTGTTGGAGCTTGGATTTGAGCCTCTGGCCTGTGCTGTGGGGAGAATTCTATCTTATGAGGTAATGGGGTGGACTATGTGAGGGACAAAAGTTCCTGGCATTGGGAAGAGCCAAATGGTGGTGACTTGGGAACAGCTTGAGGTGGCTTGATTTTTCTGGAGCCTGGAGTAGTTGTGGGAGAGCAGGGAGCAGAAAGGCTGAAGAAGTATGGGGTCATATAGGGAGGTCTCTGAGTGTCAGGCTAGAAGTTGGGAGTTAAAGTTTTAGGCAAAAAGGAACCAGCCAGGTACAGTGACTCACGCCTATAATACTAGCACTTTGGGAGGTCAAGGTGGGAGGATCATTTGAGCCCAGAAGTTTGAGACTAGCCTGGGCAGTATGGCGAGACCCTATGTATTAGTCAATTTTCATGCTACTGATAAAGACATACCAGAGACTGGGTAACTTATACAGGAAAAAGGGCTTAGTAGACTTACAGTTCTACATGGCTGGGGAGGCCTGACAATCATGGTAGAAGGCAAGGAAGAGCAAAGTCATGTCTTACATGGATGGCAGCAGGCAAAAAGAGAGAACTTGTGCAGGGAAACTCCCCCTTAGAGAATCATCAGATGTTGTGAGACTTATTCACTATCACGAGAACAGCATGGGAGAGACCTGCCCTCATGATTCAATTACCTCCCACCAGGTCCCTCCCATAGCATGTGGGAATTCAAGATGAAATTTGGGTGGGGACACAGCCAGCTAAACCATATCACCCTATCTCTACTAAAAATAAAAAAATTAGCCAGGTATGGTGGTGTGCACCTGTAGTCCTAGCTACTTGGGGAGGACTGAGATGGGAGGATCACTTGAGCCCAGAGATGCCTTGGTGAGCTGTAATTACATCACTGTACTTGAGCCTGGGTGGCAAGGAAAAAAAAAAAAAAAGGGCCACAGGGAGTTTTTGAGCAGAGAAGGCCGGTTCTAGCTGTGCTTGAAGACACCAGATCTGGCAGCAGAGACTATGGGGCCAAATGGGCAGTGGTTCTTGGAAGTGAAAAAGAGAGGGAGTTCTGCAAAAAAGAGAGGGAGGGGTGGCTGGGAGCAGCTTGGGGAGACTAAATCTGTAGCATTTGGCACCTGATAGGACATGGTGGTGAGTGGAAGGACAACACTATAACTGTTGTGCAGCAAAGGAAACAATCAGCAGAGTGAAAAGACAACACACAGAATTGGGGGAAACATTTGCAAATTGTTCATCCGACAAGGGATTAATATCCAGTATATACAAGGAACTTAAACATCTCAACAGGAAAAAACCATTCCTATTAAAACATGGGCAGATGATCTGAACAGACATTTCTCAAAAGAAGATGTACACACCACTAAAGAACTTACTCATGTAACCAAATACTACCTGTACCCCAATAACTTATGGTAAAATAAAAAAAAATCTAAACATAAAAAAAGACTTACAAATATGGCCAATAAAAAATGCTCGGGCTGGGCGTGGTGGCTCATGCCTGTAATCCTAGCACTTTGGGAGGCCAAGGCGGGTGGATCACTTGAGGTCAGGAGTTCGAAACCAGCCTGGCCAACATGGTGAAACATCGTCTCTATTAAAAATACAAAAAATTAGCCCGGTGTGGTGGTGGACAACTGTAATAACAGCTGCTTGAGAGGTTGAGACTGAAGAATCATTTGAACCGAGCAGGCAGAGATTGCAGTAAGCCGAGATAGCGCCACTGCATTCCAACCTGGGCAACAGAGGAAGACTCTGTCTCAAAAAAAAAAAAAAAAAAAAAAAAGCTCATTATCACTAATCACCAAGGAAATGCAAATCAAAAGCACAATGAGGTATTATCTCCGTTGAAATGGCCATTATCAAAAGGACAAAAAAGAGCAAATACCGGCAAGGATGTAGAGAAAAGGGAACTCTTATACACTGTTGGTAGGAATGTAAACTAGTACAGCCATGATGGAGAACAGTATGGAGGTTCCTCCAAAAACTACAAGTAGAACTACCATATGATCCAGCAGTCTTGCCACTGGGCATTTATCCAAAATAATTTTGGGAGGCCAAGGCGGGTAGATCTCCTGAGGTCAGGAGTTTGAGGTCAGCCTGGCCAACATGGTGAAACTCCATCTCTACTAAAATACAAAAATTAGCCAGACATGGTGGCATGCACCTGTAATCCAAGCTAATTGGGAGGCTGAGACAGGAGAATCGTTTGAACCTGGGAGGCAGAGGCTGCAGTGAGCCGAGATCGCACCACTGCACAAGCTCTCTCTTTGCCTGCTGCCATCCATGTAAGACATGACTTGCTCCTCCCTGCCTCCTGCCATGATTGTGAGGCTTCTCCAGCCACGTGGAACCGTAAGTCCAATTAAACCTCTTTCTTTTGTAAATTGCCCAGTCTTGGGTATGTCTTTATCAGCAGCGTGAAAACAGACGAATACACTAACACAAAGAAATGATAAACATTTGAGATGACAGATATGCTAATTATCTTGATTTGATCACTGTACATCATATGAATTGCAACATCACCATGTATCCCATAAATATGTAATTCTGTGTTATTAAAAACTTTTTAAAAGGCTGGGTGCGGGGGCTCATGCCTGTAATCCCAGCACTTTGACAGGCTGAGGAGGGTGGATCACAAAGTCAGGAGTTTGAGACCAGCCTGGCCAACATAGTGAAACCCTGTCTTTACTAAAAATACAAAATATTAGCTGGGTGTGGTGGTGGACACCTGTAGTCCCAGCTACTTGGGAGACTGAGGCAGGAGAATCCTTTGAATCTGGGAGGTGGAGGTTGCAGTGAACTGAGATCGTGCCACTGCACTCCAGCCCAGGCGACAGTAGAGTCTCAAAAATCGTTTAAAAAAACTATAATATTTGTACCCAGGTGATGCGCAGGGCAGTCAGGAGATGTGGCTGGCTCTGGGGAAAGGTGTCAGCCTGGTCTGGGCCTCCTTCAGTGGCCAAATGGCCAGCGTGGAGTCTTGGAGGGTGAAGGGCTTCTGCAGGCCAGAGGCAAGCAGCTGGCAGCAGCTTTGAAGAAATGAGGGAGCAGACGGTATCTGTTGTTTCTCCTGCCCACATCTACTCCCTCTTCTGTCAACAGCACCTCCATTTTTCTCGGGGGATTGCTCCTCCCTATATTTAATCCACAAGGTTGGGTGGAGATGATGTCTCATTGGCTTCATCAGTGAGCACATTACTCGGCCCTGGCTGTGCAGAGCCTTGATTCTCTGTTTGGCCTCAGGGGTCAGGGAATCCCTGATTCAGGGATGGGGGTGGGATTCTTGATTCCAGAAGGGCTGTTCTTCTGCTGCTGGGGTTGCCAAGCTGGTGGAGGGAAACTTGGAGCTCCTGGTGGCTGTTGCCACAGCATATCTGAGAATAAAGGCAGCGTAGCACGATGTGGAATCAAAGGCTGATGGGGTGGGGGAGAGAGAGAGTCCTCATCGCATTGTTTCATTTTGGTGTCCAGCCATCCTGGGGGCCAGATGTATTCCCCTGGCTTCCTGTTTGAGTGAACTTGTGACTTGCCACTTACAGTCAAAGGATCCTGACTCACTCAGGATTAAAAGTCACATCCTTAGAGGATACCTGCCTTAAAGGGCCCAAGACAGCAGGCCCAGAGGGATGGGGCCTGGGTCAGGAGGAGATGGCCCCCTGAGTCAAGGAAGGCTGGATGTGCACCTTTTCCCAGGCTTTGCTTGCGCAGAGGGGCAGGTGCAGTTGATATTTGCCACAAACAATACAATCCCCAACCTGGCTGCCCTTGTGAGACTCCAAGTGTAGCAAAGAAAGATCAGGAAACAAACATTCCAGTCACCATGGAAATGTGAACCCAGGGTGTTAGGAACAATAGCTGTGTGAGTCCGGAAGTGGATTCTGTCCACACACACATTGGTTTGATCCCGCATCTATTTCCTTGTAGGAGCCTGGGCATATCTGTAAACGTATGATATAGCCAGATGCTCCAGGGCTGGGGGCCACCTCCCATCAGCCTTGGCTTTATAATCGCCGAAATAGCTGTAAACCTAATGCATTGCTTATGCATGTCAGAGCCTCCTTACAACCTCCCTTGGAGGTAAATATTATTTTTATCTTAATTCCACAGAAGAGAAAACGGAAGCTCAGGGAGATTCCTAAACTTTCCCAAGGTCATAGTTGTTGATGGAAGAGGTGAGGTTTGAACCTAGGCCCTTGAGTCTGTGCTCTTTTAACTGCCATGTTCCTCACATTGGTGTTCACAAAAAATATTATTAAAAGTAGTTCATTCTTACTTTACTTATCTTATTTCAGTTCTGCCACAAACTTACGAGACAGGTACAACTGGTTAATTCCATCTTATAAATGAGGAAACTGAGGCATATGACTTAGGAATCTTGCCCAAGTTCCACCGTCAATAGGAGGCAAAAGTACATTTGGGGGTTACTTTTTTCAGATGGATTTGAAAAGATAATGTGTCTTAAATTTGATTTGGAAGCCCAGAATGGGTGATAATTGTAATTTCTCCTCTCCTCTCCTCTCCTCTCCTCTCCTCTCCTCTCCTCTCCTCCCCTCCCCCCCTTTCTTTCTTTCTTTTTCTTTCTTTCATTAATTTAATTATTATTATTTTTTTTGAGACAGAGTCTTGCTCTGTCATGCAGACTGGAGTGCAGTGGCGTGATCTTGACTCACTGCAACCTACTCCTGGGTTCAAGTGATTGTCCTGCCTCAGTCTCCTGAGTAGCTGGGATTACAGGCACACGCCACCACGCCCAGCTAATTTTTGTATTTTTAGTAGAGATAGCATTTCACCATATTGGCCAGGCTGGTCTCAAACTCCTGACCTCAGGTGATCCACTTGCCTTGGCCTCCCAAAGTGCTGAGATTACAGGCATGAGCCAGCATGCCTGGCCTAATTAATTTTTTTTGAGATGAAGGCATTCTGTTGCCCAGGCTGGAGTGCAGTGGCACCATCCGAGCTCACTGTAACCTCTGCCTTCCCAGGCTTGGGTGATCCTCCCACCTCAGCCTCCTGAGTAGCTGGGACTAAAGGTGCACACCACTAGGCCTGGCTAATTTTTTTTTTTTTTTTTTTTGTAGAGATAGTGTTTTGCCATGTTACCCGAGCTGGGATAAATATAATTTTCAAATCTGGTGTTCATCAGTTGTGATGTTCTTCATGTGTATATTTATACTAAGGAAACAAATCAGGAGGGGGAACAAGGTGGACAGGGAATAATAGCATCTTGATTTGCCTATTATCCCTGGAAAACCATATCCTGGAACTCACCAGCATGTAAGTAATTGGAAAATGTTAATGCAAAAGAGCCAGGTTTAGAAACAAAATCACACCATCAGGTCTATGTAGATTAGTTCTTGGGTGAAGAGAAAGCAAATGCATTGCCGTCTGTGGGCTGGCTGGCTGTGTCCCAAATGTTGCAGAGTAGGAGTCTGTGACCAGTTTTTTTTCATTAGGGGCTCCTTACAAGGCACACTTGAGTTGTTCAGACTCCATGAAGCTCATGAATTGGCTCAATAACAAAAAGCATGAATCATTTGAACGTGAAGGTACAGGGACATCTGTCTGAGTAATTTCTGACACTTCTTTCTGCTTTTTGAAAATGTGTTATATTTAGGATTTACTTGAGAAATAAGGTGGACATGGGAACTGATAGCCTATCAGTTTCATGGGAAGAGAGGCTGTGTCTGTTTATTGCCCTTTTTGTGCATGTTTGTATACAATAGGTGCTCAATAAATACTTTGTGTAAATGATGAATTTAGGAGCACCTGGATTCTGCCCCAGGAGGCTCCTAAGGGGCTGGCAGATGACCAAGGCTTCTAGAAGTTTACAGCATAGTTCAGGGGCCCAAAGGCCCGGGTGGAGCTCTGGTCACCTAGACTAGGTGGCCCAGTCTGGGAAGCCAAAGAGACCTCTTTGCTGCAGCCTCAGCCTTAACTTCAGCTTTTGCCATCCTTCTAGAAAGACTGAAAGTCCCTCCCACCAGGACAGGGAGTGATAGAGCCAGATAGATGCAGGCAGAGGATTCAGGAGGGGTCAGGGCTCGGCTTTGGGTTAGCTGAGCCTCAGCCACATGGTACAGGGCCTGGCTCTTCCCAGAGGGTGTGAGGTTGACACTGTGGTGGCCTGCCCAGAGGAGACCCTGCTTCCACCCTTTGGGACCTCCAGGTCACCTTTGGCCCCAACCATGGGAGACTGTCAGAATTAAGAGCTGCCTTTTTGACCAACCGGTCTCAAACTCCTGGGCTCAAGCAATCCACCTGCCTCGGCCTCCCAAAATGCTGAGATTGCAGGTGTGAGCCACCATGCCCTGCCCTTTAAGACTTCTATCTTACTGTTTCCCTTTCTGTCACACAGGTGACATTAATACCTCAACCACCACTCTGCAGCATAGAATGCTTTATCTCTTTATCTTTAGAGGGATCCTATTAGGATTGTGCCATTATCACCCCCAGGATCCCCATTTTGCAGGTGAGGAAATTGAGGCTTAGGGAGGTTCATAACTTGCCCAGAGTCATGTATCTTCTCAGGTGTCCAAACCAAGCAAAAGAGGATGACTCTGGAACTCCCTTTTCGTCTCTGCTGTGTCCAGGACCCACTCCCTTGCCATTTGGGAAGGAAGGTATAGGCCTTTGCTTTGTAGTCCTGTTCCTTTGAGTTTCTGGTTTTTGTTCAATCACAAGGGCCTGTGAGCTAGTTAAGGGCTTTTTTTTTTTTAAATTGAGAAAGGGCCACCACCCATCATGTCTCTTATAGATATTTCAAAAAGCTGTGTGTAAAGTGAACTTGAATAAAGTAAATTATAGCAGAGTGAACCGTATTTCTTGATTATTTTCTTTTGAAAAACAAGATTGTTCTAGAAAGTGTTGCAGAAGACCACAGCTTCCAGAGGAACTAGGCTTCAAGGAATGGGGGTCTAGGACCTATCTTGGGGCATGTACCTATTCCCGTGCCTGGCTGTCCCCTACCCCCTAGATCATGGATGCTGCTGCTCGACTGTGTTCTCTTGTGCAGTTATTAATGGCACCCAGTAGTGCCAGGGCCAGGTTGCAGTGGGGCTACTTATTGTCCAGCCCAGAGGTTGCAAACTGACCCACACACTATTTTAAAAATCAGAAAATTTCATGTAACCTTTCTGATTTAAGACTTCTTTTTAGAAAATTCAAAGTTTTGGCGATATTGGGTAAGAATTTTTGTAAAGCAGCATTTGTCTGCAGTTAAATATTTCTTTTTTTTTTTTTTTTTGAAATGAAGTCTTGCTCTGTTGCCCAGGCTGGACTCCAGTGGCACGATCTTGGCTCACTGCAACCTCCGCCTCCCAGGTTCAAGCAGTTCTCCTGCCTCAGCCTCCAAAGAAGCTGGGACTACAGGCACGCACCATTATACCCTGATAATTTTTCTATTTTTAATAGAGGTAGGGTTTTGACATGTTATCCAGACTGGTCTTGAATTCCTGACCTCAGGTGATCCACCTGCTTCAGCCTCCCAAAGTGTAGTTAAATATTGATTGTCTCTTTTGTGGCAAGATTCCAGTCTCTTCCTTTTACCACAGACCACAGTAGTTCCTCTTGCCTCACATCAAGTCCCCTTTACTCATTTCTGTCACCTGACCAGCCTCTGGTTTCAAGGCCCACCTTCTGTAGTGTATTTGCCTTACCTTTTTTTTTTTTTTTTTTTGAGATGGAGTCTCACTCTGTCACCTAGGTTGGAGTGCAGTGGCATGATCTTGGCTCACTGCAACCTCTGCCTCCCAGGTTCAAGTGATTCTTGTGTCTTAGCCACCTGAGTAGCTGGGATTACAGGCACATGCCACCATGGCTAGCTAATTTTTGTATTTTTAGTAGAGCTGGGGTTTCACTATGTTGGCTAGGCTGGTCTTGAACTCCTATGCTCAAGTGATTTGCCCCCCTTGGACTCCCAGAGTGCTGGGATTACAGGCATAAGTCATCGTGCCTGGCCTGTATTTGCCTTACAAACTGTGCAAGTTATCTAAAAAGAACAAATTCTCATTTGAAAAAATAAGCACTTTGGCTGGCACAGGATTGACTTAAAACATAATTTCAATAGGCACTGATTTTGTCATTTAATGCTGAGAAGAGGCAAAAACCCTATATGGATACTTAGAAGTAGGACTATGTTGGAATGGAAGAGATGGCAGGCATTGATTTGGAGTCTCCAGCATACTAAAGGGAAGGGCTTTCTTCAGATGAAAAGTGATACAGAAAGCTAAGTGATAGAAGAAGTATTCAGGGGCTTGAAGGCCTTCCAGCTTCAGGGAGCCAGAGGGAAGGAGGGAGCTGAGGAGGCCAGGTCATGTGGGGTGGGGAAGAGAGAGAGACCCTTCCATCAGCCTTACTCCCTCCCCATGGGAACACTGGAAAATAGAAAGGAAATGGAAGCAAGTGCACTGGGAAATGCCCAAGTTTCAGCTTGAATGATGCTGTTTACATGTTCTTACAGGAAAGACTATTATGGGCTAGCTAGCTGTTAATGGGTTGTCTGTCTGTCAAGAGAGGCCAGGATGGAGGAAGGGGCTGGAGTTAAGGGTTAGAAAGGGCTCTAAGCTTTGCTTCTTGCATTTCCTGTCTTTAAACTTACAATCTGCTTGGGAACTAAAGGGCTTGAGGGTGAGGGGGTGCTGATCTAGGGAGGAAGGAGTTTCTTTCTGTGTGCGTGTTTTTCATGTCCTATTTCCTGGGTCCAGAGAGGGTTTTCTGGTCTGAAGAGGAAAAGGTGCCCCTCAAAGTGGATGGGGCAAAAGACAGTTCTGCCCTCTGCTGTGCTGGTGACAGGTGGGAGGGTCAGACTTTTATCAGTTTCCTGGATGGAAGGTGGACAGGAAGTGGGGGGCCTTCCGCTGAACATCTCAATTAAACTTTGGACTTGCTCACCCAGGGAGGTGGTGTGATTTCCTCTGGAGGTTTAAACTAAGAGCAGATTCTTGATTCCATCTGGAATGGAGGGTGTGGCCCTGCCTGGCACTGGGATGGACCCAGTGGTCTCTCCAGCCTTCTTTGTTCTGATACTACACACCCCACCCCTCACCTGCCTGAGAAATTTCTGGAATTGGGTTTAGTCTCAGTACATTAGGATTACTCCTAGAAATAAAGTATCCCTGGATCATTTGGCTTCTTGGACAACAAGCGGAAAATACTCACCTTATCTTAGACATGCGGGGTTTGCACCAACCACCTGAGCTTCAGTGCCAGCGAGCTGAGCAAAGAGAATCTTACTTTTACTTAAAAGTGAACTGCACGGGGGTTGACTCTTTCAGGGCCTGAGATTGACACATTCCAATTTGCTGTCTGGAAGTGGTTAGCCACATTCTTCTGGGCTCAGATGAGAAATGATGACCCCAGAGAAGGGTAATCATATGGCCAGTGTCAGGACTAATAGTGCTCTCTTTCATTCTTGAAAGCATCCCTGTTTGGGCGATAAACTTGGTGGTTACTCTACCATGAAAGGGCAGAAAAAGCTCAGCAGAAAACTTTGTTTTGGAAGAGGGGTGTTGAAGCCAAGGCATTAGAGAAACATGATTTTTCATTTAACTATATACATCGTTTTCTTTTTTTGTAATCTAAATGACATGTGCAACCTTCAGAGGCTGACTCCTTGCTGGACAGAGAGGAAGGAGGTTTTGTTAATGAGAAGCTTATTTTAAAAGTCAAGTTGGGTGTAATAAAAGAAACAAATAAAAGAGCTCCCCAGTTAGGGGCCTTTTCTATGCTGGGGCTTCGGGGTGACAAGAGCTTGAGCCGCCTTCTGTCACATACATGGGGCAGGTCTTCAAGGAGCAGAAGGGCTTTTGTTTTTTTGTTTTCTTTTGAGACACAGTCTCACTCCGTCTCCCAGGCTGGAGTGCGGTGGTACAATATCTGCTCACTGCAACCTCCGCCTCTTGGGTTCAAGTGATTTTCCTGCCTCAACCTCCTGAGTAGCTGGGACTACAGGCACCCGCCATGACACCTGGCTAATTTTTTGTATTTTTTAGTAGAGATGGTGTTTTGCCATGTTGCCATGCTGGTCTTCAGCTCCTGACTTCAGGTGATCTGCCCACCTTGGCCTCCCAAAGTCCTGGGATTACAGGCGTGAGCCACGGCACTTGACCTGTTCTTTTTTTTTAAAATGATGTGGTCTCACCACGTATCCCAGTCTGGACTCGAACTCCTGGGCTCAAGCAATCCTCCTGCCTCAGCTTATCTAGCTCCCAAGTAGCTAGGACTAAAGGCTCAAGCCACCGCACCCAGCCAGAAGCAATTTTGAAAAGGACCATGACTTGATGCTGCACATCTAGAACAGCCAGGAATTCAGATGCCCAGGCCAAAGGGCCCTGAGGTCGGAGCAGGCAGGATTGTCTCAGCCCTTTGCTGGAGGTCCCTTGTTCTGTCCTTGACCGTGGACAATTGCAAAGGATGGAGATTAGAGACTGGAAAAAAACCCTTGCTCTGGTCCCCTGTCCCATGTTTCCTGGTGGACTGACTTGTAGCAGATAGCCGTCCTTCTCTGGACTCAGCTTCCTCATCTGTAATGTGGGGAGGGTGCCATCACTTATCCCCGGAGCTTCTCTGAGAACCAAATGGAGAAGAGCAGAGGCCACCATGAGCTGGAATGAGCCATGCCCATGTGAGGGGTTGTCCCTGTTGTCCCTGTGTGCTCACAAAAAATGCCATTTCCTACGGGCAAAAGGGGAAGTGACCCTAGAACACCTTTGTGTTAGGGGGGATGCATGTCAGATGGCCTGTAGTGCACTGTCTTCCCAGCCCTGTCAGAAACTGACAGGTTCGATAAGACTTTGCCAAAATGTGCAACTAGCTTTTCCTGATGGGTCTTTCTTCCAATTCTGTTCCACACGGTGGCTAACTGCAAGCTTCTCTCAGAACACCTTTCACGAAAATGAAGCTGGCATCACTGCAGAAAGAAGAGTTTATGGCAGTGTGATATGTAATTGTGAAAAACGGCATGGTGACTGGCACATAGGGGGTGTTCATTCATTCACCCAGCGAGCCCTTCACTGTGCCCAGGCCCTGGGACAGTCGGGGTGGCTGGGCACAGGGTCTCTGCCTTGAATGTAGAACTTGCCTGCTTGAGGGAATTGCCTGGAAATCATGCCAGCGGAGAGGAGGAAGAACAGTTTTCCTTCACTCTCTTAGGTGCAGTGGATGGGGGCTACAAATGCAGTTGACAAAAGACAGATTAACATGAGAAAAAATGGATTTAATTGGATTCTTAGGCGCTAGAGTTCACAGAGAAATGTGGCTCATGGAAGCAGCTAGGATTTGGGGCTTGCATGCCATCTTAGGCTAAAAAAGAAAAGGATTTTTGGGCTCTGGAGGGTAGGGAAGCCATGCAAAGGTAAGGGGAGGAAGTATGTGGTAAATAAGGGTTGTTTAGTAAGTAAGAGTTGTCTCAGGTGCTAAGAGTTGTCTGGTTTTCTTCCTGCTGTCGGGGAGTAGGGAGACATCTTTACAAGTAGAAATTTATGTCCTGCTTTTAGGCAGAAAGGAGAAGGGCACAGAGCTAATTGCCTTCAGCTGAAAATAATTCTTATGCCAAAGTGGTATATTTTGGGGTGGCATATTCTGATCCTCTTCATTAACAACTTACACCCTATTAAAGAAGATTAACAATTAAGAGACCAGAGATCTGACAGTTTTATGAGGTGCTCTTTCCCCTTGGCTTGGCACTTCTCCTTCCTGCCACCTTGTGAAGAAGTGCCTTGCTTCCACCATGATTGTAAGTTTCCTGAGGCTTCCCAAGCCATGCTGAACTGTGAGTCAATTAAATCTCTTTCCTTTATAAACTACCCAGTTTGGGTATGTCTTTATTAGCAGCATGAGAACAGACTAATACACTATACAATTCATTCTTTTAAAGTGTACAAATTCAGTAGTTTTTCATATGTTCACAATGGATGTATATTTTAAGGCATCTGAGATAGTCCAGTCTCTGAGAAAAGATAATCCTCCAAAAGAAGGATTTCTTTTTTTTAGGCTAGTCAATCCAAAAGAAGCATCTAGGATGTAGCATTTTTATTGAGTGTTTGGTTTTACATAATTAATAAGAGTTTTTAAAATAATATACTTGGATTTTCTTTTCATTTATTTTCATTATCAATTTTGGTATTTTTATAGTGTGAGATGAGTCTTCAGGAACAAATTACAATGTATTATTATATTGTGCCAATAAGATTTGAGTTTACTTTATGATAGCCTAATGTCTGAACTTGGCCCAGAAACCAGTAAGCTATAAGTTATTTGCAAACAATGTGGTTGTTTACTTTAAAATCTCGAGAGAAGCTGGGAAATTGTTAGAATTGATAAGAGAGTTCAGTCAAGTGGCTAAATACAAGATAATATACACAAAAAATCAACTTTTCCCATATACCAATAACAACCAGATTAGAAAACACAATGGGAAAAAGATCTACAAACATTAATGAGATACATAAAGGAATGTGGGAATAAACGGAGAGATTTACCATGTTCCTGGATGAGACAATTTAATGCTGTGAAGCTATTATTTGCAAATTAAATTGAATGTTTAATGTACATAAAATACAAACAGGGTTTTGTCTGAAATTTAAGAAATTTATTCTAAAATTCATCTGAAAGAATAAAAAGTCAAAATAACATATATATATATATATGTCTGTGTATGCACGCGCGCGTGCGCGCACACACACACACACACACACACACACACTGAATACAGGATAAAGGACGCCTCACAAATAAACAACGAAGAAGCGGATTGTTCAATAAATGGTGCTACAGGGAAAGAGCTATAATGTCATGTTGCATACCTAAATATATTCTAATTAGATTAAAGAGTTTCCTTTAAATCATCAATCCATAAAAATAATAGAAAACACCGAAGGGACTCTCAGAAAATGGGCTCGGATTTAGAATCCCTCTGCTTGTAGTTCCTTTGTGGCCTCCTCCCTTAAAAGAAAACAGAGAGGCCCTCCTCAGAGCGTACAAAGTTTTTTCCTTGTCCCTGGTGCGTTCTAGGCTGAAGGAAGCAAGACTCCAACCCAACGGCACAACACTATTATCCTCATGTGTAACAAAATCAGTGGTCAAAGTCCCTTAGCATTTGTTGAGCTGAAAGGAATTGAATGGGGCCTCTGCTCAGGCATCCCTCAACAGCCTTCCCTCAGGTACCACAGGCCCAAGCTCACTTCTATCCTGTCACTGCATAACAAGAAAGTATCAAGAGGGACTAAGGGAGAGAGGCTGGAGGGTTCCTTGTCAAGGGAAGGAAAGAGACCTTCAGACTCACTGCTGCTACCAGGTCCAAGACTGTCACAGGGAACCCACTCTTTTCAGGCCTCCACAGCATAAACCACCACAGTCTCAAGGCATGATGTCTGAGGAAGAACTAAAAACATTCAGAGCCTACATACTGGCTCCCAAGATCTGGTGGTGCTTTTTCTCAACAACCAGTTTTCCTGTTTTCCCCAGTAACTGGAAGAAAACAGAGCTTAGGGATGGCTTTGGACAGGGAACTGGTGAGTCAGAAAACGGAGCAGTCATGCTGACAGCTGGAGGAGGGCTCCACCCCCTTCACAAACCAACTGCCTGGAGGTGAGCCAGGTAACACACCCAAAAGCATCTGTGCAAACAAGTCCTCCCTGAAGACAAGCAGAGTGTCGGAGATGCCTCACTCTTTATCTCCGAGATATCTCACACCACATATGACATATACAGGTCATTATAGTACATGATGTTCGCAGAGGATTAGCCGTTCAGCAAATGTGTCAAGGTGACACGTCACTCAGTGCTTTCAAGTGATCACTTCCCTGTTCTTTTGTTGTTTTAACAAATGCATATGGAGTTCCTACTAAGTGGCAAGCACTGTTCTATTAGGTTGGTGCAACCTAATAGAATTACCTTTGCGCTAAGGCCAGGCATGGTGGCTCACGTCTGCAATCCTAGCACTTTGGGAGGCCAAGGCAGGCTGATCATGAGGTCAGGAGTTTGAGACAAGCCTGACCAATATGGTGAAACGCCATCTCTACTAAAAATACAAAAATTAGCCGGGCATGGTAGCACACACCTGTAGTCCCAGCTACTCAGGAGGCTGAGGCAGAAGAATCGCTTGAACCCGGGAGGCGGAGGTTGCAGTGAGCCGAGATCACAACACTGCACTCCAGCCTGGGTGATACAGCAAGACTCCATCTCAAAAAAAAAGAAAAAGAATTACTTTTGCACCAGCCTAATAGATGCTGGAATTGCAGCACTGAATAAAACAAAGATTCTGCCCTCAGAGAGTTTGCATTCGATTTGGGGGAGGCAGACAATCAATCAAGTAAGCAAGCCACACCATTAGGTAGTGATATGTGCTATGAAGAAAAATCAAGGGCTCAGTGGGTGTCCTACTTCAGCTGGAGTGCTGATGAAGACCCTTCCTGGAAATGTATTATTTAGATAGAGATCTGAATGAAGTGAGGCAGCCAGCTGCCACTGGGGGAAGAACAGTCCAAGCAAAGGAACCAGTACAGACAAAAACCCTGAGAAGGAATCTACTTGGCATTTTTAGGGAACAGCAAGATGGCTTGGTAACTGGCTGGAGTGGAATGAACAGTGGGAGAATGGAAGATGAGGTTAGAGAGGTAGACAGAGACTAGGTCAAGTAGGACCTCAGGGATCAAGGTGTTGGTTGACTTTGGATATTTTTTCTAACTGAGAGGAGGAATCGTTGGAGGGGCAAAAATGTTTTATTATGAAAATTTCTAAACAGATACAAAAGTAGAGAGATAATGCCACTTTCTTCATCTATTTTGTCTATTTTTGCTGAAGTATTTTAAAGCAAATTTCTCCCTTACATATGTCACATCTGAAAAATATGAATATTTTCTAACATAAAAATAAAGCCATTATCACAACTAACAAAATGAATTCCTTGATATCATCTAATGCTCAGTCCATAGCCAAATTTCCCTCATTGCCTTAAAATATTTTTTTCCAGTAGGTTTATGATGTCACATAAATTATTTTTATCTAAAGCAGTCCTTCATCTTTTGTCCCTCACTTTTTTCATACCACTGACTTATTTTTAAGAGAAGTGTTCTTATGTTTCCCAGGATGTAGTGCAGTGGTTATTCACACGCATGATCCCACTACTGATAAGCACAGGAGTTCTGACCTGCTCCATTTACAACCTGGGTCAGTTCACCCTCCTTAAGCAATCTGATGGTCCCCTGCTCCCAGGAGGTCACCATATCGATGCTGAACTGGTGCCGAACTTAGCGCAGATACCCCATTGGCATAGCACACTCCAGCCCAGAGCTCCTGGGCTCAAGCAATCTTTCTGCCTCAGCCTTCCGAGTAGCTGGGACTACAGGTACATGTCTCCAAGCCTGGATCCACTGACTTCTAGAAGAAACTAGATTACTGTCCTGTAAAAAGTCCTGTATTCTGGATCTCTCTGCTTGCTTCCCTGTGGTATCTTCTAACTTGTTGCTTTATTCCATTTCCTGTAAGCTAAAAGTTAGTCCAAGGCTTGTTTAGATTCAGAATTAACTTTAGAAGAGTAAGTATAGGTAGGTCCTTCACATTGGGTTGCCCCACTTTCGGTGATTGTAAGATTGATCAGAAGTGCAGGTGGTGACAGCCTGATCTTTTCATTGTGACATTCTACATCAGTCTTTCAACTTACGGTTTTAGCAGCCAATGATCATCATTGCCTGACCCTATTATTTCATCAGAGGTTGTACAATAATGTTTTTCTATTTCTATAATTCCCTCCACACTTATTAGCTGATATGATAGAGTATATTCAGAGACATCTCACCTCTATCTCCACCTTCTCTAACCTGTCCTCCCCTCCCTACAGATAACCATTTTTGTTAATTTGGGGTTTATTTTCCTTCTAGAGTACTTTTTGCAATAAGAAGCGTTTCTATACCTATGTGTTGTAAATATATATATAAATAATATATAAACATATTATATGTTTGTAAATATTATAATATATAAGTATATATTATATATATTATTTATATATATTATATATTTATATTTATATATAACATATAAATATATATTTGTACAAATACATATAGAAATATATCATATATATTTTATATAGAAATAGATTTGTACAAATACACATTGTATATAATAGATATATTTTTTATTCCCCCCATCTAGCCCAAAAGGTAGTATTACTATTATATGCTGTTTTGTATCTTGCTTTTTTCACTAAAATATATTCTGGAAATCACTCCACATCAGTATCTAGAGATTGTCCTCATCATTGGAAGGGTTTTGAGCAGGGAATGGCAAAATCTGGCCTACAGTTTAGAAGCCTTCCTCTAGCTGTCTTGTAGAAAATAGAATTTAGAAGGACAAATGCCAAAGCAGGGAGGTCATTAAGAGGCTATTACAATGGTCGAGGGAGACCTGGTGATGAAACAGCGTGGACAATGCAAGCAAGACCAACGCCCCAGGGATGGAGGGACCCAGGCTCATAATAACTTCACCGAGCAGAACTGCCACAGTAACGCAGATACCTTGTGGTGACTGAGAGGAAGAAAGAGATAGATCTTTAACTTATTTAAGCCATATTTTATTTTGGATCTCTGTCACATGCACTGAACTTACATCCCAACTAACACAAATCATTCTAGTTCTAACATGTTCTTAATTGTTACAACTGGGAGTCAAGACAATTGGCTTCTTGTCTTAACTGGGTTGGTCATGCTACCCTGGGCAAAGAAGAGATGTGTGGGTATTCCAGGTAGAGGGAACAACATGGGAGAGCTTTCAGAGGCTGTGAAATTTGGCCTTTATCTCATAAGCAATAGTCCCTGAAAGTGGCAAGTGCAAAGGGAAATTTCAGAAGATTAAATGGGTAGTGAAGGGAAGAGAAATCAGGGACCAAGAGACCAAAATAGAAATCCAGCCCTAGTGCTTGCTACTACCCAATAGGCAGTCATTGATGACTCACGACAACTCACGTCCTCAAACACTTGCCGTGGCTAACCCTACCACTATCTCTCCGACCCCACTTCCTACTACTTTCTCTACTTGTTGCTCACCACACTGGCCCACTTGCTGCCCCTTGAACAAGTTAAGTATGCTCCTGCCTCAGGGACTTTGTACCTGCTGTTCTCTCCGTCTGCAGTGACTTTTCCCCTAGATAGTCGCATGCTTTCCCTGGCCAACCTATCTAAAATTGCAACCCATTCCTCAGCCCTCTTTCTCTGATTTATTTTATTTTGCAGAATGTAGCACTGCTTGGCATTATATTACATTGCATTATATTATATATTATATTATATTATATGTGTTTGCTATTGTCTTCTCTCCCTACAATGTAAGCATCATGAGGACAGAGACTTTATCTAGTTCACTTCTGTAATCCTAGCACTTAGAACACTGCATGAAACATAGCACACAATAAATATTTATTGAACAAATGAATGACATATAAAATAGATTTCACTTAAGTCCTTTTACCAGTACTTTTCTTCAAGGAATCTTAGCTAGAGAAAACTTGAGGCAACAGTGGTTGGGAGAGGAGGGCTAGAATGGAAGACTCGGCCCTGGGAAGGAGCTCGAAGAGGAGCCAAGATGCTTAGCCCAGCCCCATTTACAGACTGAGAATCACTTGGGTCAATATTTATGGAGACTCTTCTTTAACTATCTAAACCTGTTATTTTTGCAGCCCTTTCTTTTCCCAAAAGTTATGAATAAATTTTTAAGAAAAACAGACTTTTAAAATTTAGGAAGAAAGTTCACAGGAAAATATCTCTTAAACCTCAGATGGGGAAGAACTGATTAAACAACATATGAAGAGTATGAACCTCAAGAGAAAGGATTGACAAATACAACCACATTAAAATTAGGAACTTCCAAAAACCTCTAAAAAGGGGAAAAGGACTGAGTGCAGTAGTCCACACCTGTAATCCCAACACTTTTGGAGGCTGAGGTGGGCGGATTGCTAGAGTATAGGAATTCGAGACCAGCCTGGCCAACAGGTGAAACCCCATCTCTACAAAAAATACAAAAATTAGCTGGGCATTGTGGCATGCACCTGTAGTCCCAGCTACTTGGTAGGCTGAGGAAGAAGAATTCCTTGAATCCAGGAGGTAGAGGTTGCAGTGAGCCGAGATCACAGCACTGCACTCCAGCCTGGGTGACAGAGACCCTCCCTCAAAAAAAAAAATAAAAATAAAAGGTGAAAAGACAATCTACCAACTAGGAAAAGGAGAATTCACTCAACAAATATTATTGAGCACCTACTATGTGCCAGGCACTGTCAACAGCCCTTCAGATACATCAGTGAACCGATCAAAGCATACTGTTTAGACTTAGGGAGATAATCACCAGAATAAAAACCAAAATGAGTAAAATTATTTTCCCTTAGGAAGTGGAGACAGGGTAAGAGAACTGTTCCTTTTCATTATAAACCCTCTGTACAATTTTATTTTTTATTTGAATTTATTACTTTGTTAGAAATTTAAAAGAGAAAACATAGTAACAAAATAAAAGTTACTGTATATACTTTTTAAAATCTCTACTCTCAGAGGAACATTTTATTTAAAACTATGTCTTTGTTCTCACTTATAAGTGGCAGCCATATGATGAGAACACATAGACCCAAAGAGGGGAACAACAGACTCTGGGGCCTACTTGAGAGTGGTGGAAGGAAGGAGGGAGAGGACCAGAAAAAATAACTAATAGGTGCTAGGCTTAGTACCTGGGTGATGAAATAATCCATACAATGAACGTCTATGACATGAGTTTACCTATAAAACAAACCTGCACATGTACTCCAGAACCTTAAGTTTCTTTTTTGTGCCTTGATTACTATGAAACAGGTACCATGCTAAGTACTTTACACATGTTAACTCAATTCATCATCATCATTACTTATAAATTAGGTACTCCACAGATGAGAACAAAGAAACTGAAAGAGGTTAAGGAAACTGAGGCACAGAGAGGTTAAATTGAGTGAGATCTCACAGTTAATAAAAGCTGGAGCTGGGATTTGAATCCACGTAGTCTGGCTCTGGAGGCTATGCCCCCTATACCTCACCGCACATTGGTATATTGACAGTTCTAGCACCTAACTGACAAAGGATTAATATATAGAATATATCAAGAGATCCTGCAAACCAATAAGAGAAAAACAACCAATAGAAAAATCAACAAAAACATAGACAAGAATTGCCGGAAGACATATTTCCCATAAACATATGAACTGACACCCAAACTCATTAGTAATTAAGGAAATGCACATTAAAACCACAACAAGGTAGCATCTCACACTAAACTGATTGGCAAAAATTTTAAAGTTAGTTAAAGCCAAGTGTTAGAGAGGATATGGAGCAACGTGAACTCTCACACTCTGGTAAAAACATATATTGATACAATCACTTTGGAAAACACAATCTAGTATGCTCTAGTACAATTGAATACACACAGAACATATGACCGAGCAGTTCTACTCTTATAGATTCTAGATAAACTTTAGCACATGAGCACCAGAAGACATATAATAGAATGTTCTAGAAGCAATGTACATAATAGCAAAAAAAAAAAAAAAATACAAATGTCCATCAATAAGAACATGGATGAATGAACTGTGGTACAGCCATATTCATACAATGGAGTACAAAAAGCAGAACTGCATCTGTCAACAAAGATGAATCTCAAAATCATATTGTTGAGTGAAAACAATCAAGTAACAGAAGAATACTCTGTGTGTGTGTGTGTGTGTGTGTGTGTGTGTGTGTGATGTTTCTATGTCAAAAGCAGACAAACCTAAATGTTTTATTGTTTAGGGAGACATACATATGTGATAGAACTGTAAATAAAATCAAGGGAATGACAGACAAACACATCAGTTACTCATGGCAGGGGAGGACACAAGGGAATGAGAGCAGGTAGGGGCACACAGGGGCCTTAGAAACTACTGGTAGCATCTATTTCTTAAGTCAGATGACAGACACATGTATATTTGCATTATTATTCTTTCAACTCTTTTTTATACATGATATATTTCATAATAAACACAAAAAGGAAAAGAAAAAAAACCCTAGTAGATCTGAAAACAATTACATATTCTTTTCAGAAACAGGGAAGGACCCACACCTGTTTCTCCTAGTCCACCCCTTGTTCCATGCCAGACCTCTCTGATATTGATTGCACTACCAGGACTTCCTCTTGGCACCCCACAGTTGGTCTATGCACCTCATACCAGCCCTTCCCCAATGGTAACAAATTAGCAGCCCTTGGGTCAAATCTTTTTGCAGTTGTGTTTTATGTAGACAGCACAGTTATAGTTGTTTTTAAATTTGAAATGGTTCAGAAAAATAAGACACACACATATACATACACACATACATACATGCATATGTACACATGTACATATATATGTAGAGAGATGAAATATATACAGTATTGTTGAATGAGAGATAGATGATATATAGTTGTTTATTATAATTTTCTTTCAACTTTCCTGTATGTTTGAATTTTTTTTCCAAAAAATGCTGGAGAAACTAAATTTGAAGGCCTTTGGAAAGAATATGCCTTCTCTCGGTCAACACACACATGCACACACACACCCTACAGCCAATAAACCACTGTTCTTCAAACTGATGGGTTCTCAGTCCCTCACTTGGTCAAAGGGCAAGTGATCTTGGTCCCTCTGGGTGTAGAACAATCAGACAGGGGTCTACGCCATTTTGGCAAGGCCTTTAGAAAGAACACGCCTTCTCTTGGTTACAACTCTCAGCCTGGTTCCCTCATGTCTATACCTCTGATCCCTAGAGACATGTGAGTTTGCAACCTTTGGCTCAGCTTGTAGGTCTTGACTCCTTCTAGGTCTCCCTGCCTCCTCTATGTAAACAAGTCATGGCTTTGGGGCATAAAAGATATTTTTCTCATTCCCACAGGCTGAAGAAACCATACACTAAGTTTAGTTTACTTTTGAGAACAGGTTAAGGACACTAAAAGCTGATGTAATTCCCCACTACCCTGCAGTGAAGGGCATCCCTCTCCACCTGCAGCCCTAACAGCTTCAGTAACTTTGGCAAGTGTGCCATCTCTTAGAAGATAAAGACGAAGCCTTGGAAATGTCAAGCCACACCAATTACTTCTCCCAGAAGATAAGATGAAAAATTTTATGATTCTTTTTTTTTTTCAGATGGAGTTTCGCTCTTGTTGCTCAGGCTGGAGTGCAATGGCGTGATCTCAGTTCACTGCAACCTCCGCCTCTTGGGTTCAAGCGATTCTCCTGCCTCAGCCTCCCAAGTAGCTGGGATTACAGGTGTCTGCCACCACAACTGGCTAATTTTTTATATTTTTAGTAGAGACAGGGTTTCACCATGTTGGCCAGGCTCGTCTTGAACTCCTGATCTCAAGTGATACACCTGCCTTGGCCTCCCAAAGTGCTAGGATTACAGGCGTAAGCCACCGTGCCTGGCCCAATTTTATGATTTTTTTTTATGTCTCTTGTAGTCTCTCTGACACCAAAGGTGAAAAGAGTGGGAAACTAAGATCTTCCAGAAACACCAAGGGGCCAATGGGGTAAACTACTTATCAAGGATATAATGTATGAGATGAATGGCTGTTACCCAGTGGGCACAGGCAGCCATTCCTGGACTTCATGAATGAGAAAGAGTCCCTGGAGGGTGCATAGGCCCCAGAGAGTTTGCAGCCAATAAACCACTGCTCTTCAGACTGATGGGTTCTCAGTCCCTCACAGTTCAATCATGTTGGAGAAACAGAAGCAGCTTCCCAGATAGCACTTGCCTAGCTACATTCCGTGATAAGACAGATTCTTTCTTTGCACACCATGGTTTTCACTCCTGCAGCTACCATATTGCATTAAATAAATCCTTGATCTTTGCTGCCCCTACCTTGGCTATTTACATACACACTCCCTACAGCATGAATTCATTCAATTGTCTCACACCAAAAAATGTTTAAAAGGAAAAGGCAGATAGCTAGAGTCAGGCAGGGTAACTTGGGGATAAGCTGAGGTTAGCCAGTGACACTGCATGACAGCCTGGCGTAGCATGTCAAAGCAGGTGAGAAAATAGCAAGACCTCTGTCTGATTGCTCCAATCACTCAGGCAGAGAGACCAAGATCACTTGCCCTTTTGATATCCACTAACCTTTGTCCTAGGACTAGGCCTGGGTGGTTTCCACTGGCTTCATCACTTTTTGGAATGGCCTTGCCTCTTGGTTTATTCTTGCCTTGACCTTCCCACTTCCTGACCTTCCAGATCTTAGAAAGTCAGTTTGTGTCTTGATATCTAGATCCTCATATGACTAAACGCTGGCTTAGGAGAATGTTGACACCTCTTGATCCTCTGTGACCTATTTTAGCATTTGCTGCCCACATCCTATTGTGAAAGAACTCACTTGAGAGTTTGAATCTGCTCTGATGAATGCTTACAGGCCAGGGACTGAAGATAAGTGAAAGAAGAAGTCTATTACCAAAGCGGTAGCATCAAGAAGATACCTTCAGCCCTCAGAGAAGAAAGTAAAGGCCAAGGCCAGATAACTAGCTGCTAAGCTATGATCCAGGGGCAAGACAGTACTTTACATGTGTAGTGCTCAAGAGAGAAATTC
The DNA here is from genome assembly GCA_963573385.1 of Cacajao melanocephalus. NCBI lineage: Eukaryota > Metazoa > Chordata > Mammalia > Primates > Pitheciidae > Cacajao > Cacajao melanocephalus. Next base: position 14,913 of record CAUYLG010027797.1, on the reverse strand, counting down.
CAACTAGAAAAACATGGATCAATAAAGATAGGTAGGTAGATAGATAGATAGATAGATACACAGATATGTAGATACATGGATACACAGAAAGAAAAGAAGGACAGATAGGATAGATAGCTAGACACTCATAAAACAATGAGAGTATGTCACCAGCCAAGGATTATGATTACTACAATTTGAGGTCACATTAAGAAAACAAAAATAAAAGGAAAGGATCAGTGTCCTTACTAATAACCAGTTCTCCACATTCCCAGGTTTTCTTTTAGCTATTTTTTAAAATATGTAAATCAGGCAGGGTGGCCAGGACCACTCACATACCAAGAAAATCCCTGGATGCCCCAGACTTTCTGGCCTAGGAAACTGTAAAACACTCATCATTAGTTCAGGTGAGCTGATTGAATTTTTCTCAAAACAAAAACAAAACAACAGAAAAACGGAGAAATCAAGATGCTGATAAAACACAGATTTCTTACCTAGTTTATCCCGGGTACAGGCTGACCTCAATGATGTGACTTACAAGTCCCATTTTTCCAGGCTTCAGCTCAGCCCTGGGCTTCAGCTTGCATTTAAACATTTCCTCAACTTAACTGAGGTGAAGTCAAACAACAGCCCTGCCAGGTCTAGTAGGATATGGGGAGCCTTCATGAAACCTGCTGTCTTAGACAATTTTGTGTTGTCATAACAGAATACCACACACTGGGTAATTTACAAAGAAAATAAATTTATTTCTTCTAGTTCTGGGGGCTGAGAAGTCCAAACTTAAGGGGCCTGCATCTGGTGAGGGCCTCCTTACTGCGCCATCCCACGGTAGAAGGTAGAAGAGCAAGAGTGAGAGCAAGAAAGTGCCAAACTGGCTTTTATAACGAATCCCCTCTTGTGATAATGAACCCACTCCCATGATAACTAGCCCCTTCCTGTGATGATTACATGAATTACCCCTTAAAGGTCCACCTCCCAACCACATTGTGTTTGGGATTAAGCTTCTAACACATGAACTTTGGTGGACACATTCAGACGATAACGCCTGCTTCCTGAGTCGTTTGGAGAAGAAAACAAGCCCTTAGTTCAGACATGGTCATCTCCTTAGAGAGAGAGGCTGATTCTGCTAACCTGGCTACCTGGTCCCTGGAACCTACCTAGGTTGATGGAAGCTTAAGAACGCATTTCACAGGCCAGGCACGGTGGCTCACTCCTGTAATTCCAGCACTTTGGGAGGCCGAGGTGGGCACATCAATTGAGGTCAGGAGTTCATGATCAGCCTGGCCAACATATGAAACCGCTTCTCTACTAAAAATACAAAAATTAGCTGCCGGGTATGGTGGCACACACCTGTGATCTCAGCGACTCAGGAGGCTGAGTCAGAAGACTCACTTGAACCCAGGAGGCAGAGGTTGCAGTGAGCTGAGATCGCACCATTACACTCCAGCCTGGGCAAAAAGAGCGAGACTACGTCTCAACGAAAAGACAAGAGAGAAGAGAAGAGAGAGAAGAGAAAAGAGAAGAAAGAAGAAAAGAAAAAAAAAAAGACTGCATTTCACTTTCTGTAGCAGTAACTTCTAAAAAGTGCTGGGGGAAGAGGACATAGCAATGCCACTGAGAAGGCTCCAAGTAAAGGAGGGTTTCTGACCTTTCACCTACCATTAAAAGAGCTAAAGATATGACGAGAATGTGGAAGAGACATGTCAAGTGCTCCCTCCATAATAGGAGATTGGTTAAATGAATTATAGCATACCCATATGATGAAATGCTGCGTATGATGTTATAGAAGAAGATTGACATGAAAAATGCTCACAATATACCTTTGGGTGAAAAAGCAGGTTACAAAATGGGACATAGAATATACTCCCATTATGGTTAAAATATACAATAACATTTATTGAGCTTTTAATATGATCATATATATGAGCAAGGCACTGATCAAAGTGCTTCCCACGAATTATTTTAACTTCATAACAACCCTGTGATGTGGGTATTATAATTATCTTTTTTACTTATGAGGGAACTGAGGCATGAGAGATTCAATCATCTGTCATAGTTCACTTAAGTGGCAGAGCTGAGATACAGACTTAGATATGTTGAACATAAGAGCCCAAACTCTTAACAGTGACGCTATACATATGTTTCTATTTCTATAGAAAAAAAGTCAGGAAAGATAGATACCAGGATGTTAACAGTTAACGGTGGCTATTTCTGGATAGTGAGATTATGAATGACTTTTGTTCCCTTTATACTTTTCTGAGTGCTCGGAAAATTTTATGATTTACATGGATTATTTTCATAATCAGAAAAAAAAACCAAAAAATAAATTTCCATTTTGGAAAAAAGCAAGCAAGCCATTGTTTCCAACCTGTAGGTGCAAACCTCTGAGGAGTGGAGGAGCAACTTAATTATGACAAAGATTCCAGAAATCTCTACCTGGCCCAAGCATTGTTTAGAATGAATAAATAATACGCTTGTAGCACACTTTTCTTTCAAATGCATATAAATACTGTCATTACGTATATACATAGTGGTTTTAGTTTGTTACATATTATCACGTGGAGATCCACGGCATTTTCATTAAAATACTAAGGCAGTGGTTGGGATCTAGTGAGATATATGTATAAACTCTCTTAGTTTGAGTGTCTTCTCAACAGTTTATTTCCTTTTTTTCCAGGGGAGGCAGGAGGAAATAGAGGAGAAAAACTGAGAAGTCACACATTATTCAAAGTTAACCCAGGAGGCTTGCTTCCTGGAGAAGACAATGTATAAGAATGAGAGAGTATGCAGAGGGAGTTGGTGTAGGCCCAGGATATTCTATTCTGGAAAGACAGAGTGCTAATCTCCCCCATGTTGTCAGGGGCAAGTGTCCATCCTCAACCGCAGGGATGTCAACACATCAGTAGGGCAGTGGTGCCTTAAGACCTGAACACACATTTGCTCTAGGGTCAGGCCGGTTTCCAGTCAACAGGAAGACCTGGAGTGGGAGGGCAAAGTAGGCAGAACTTTTTCTTTTGCCAAAGTGCCTCAAAGGTGAGCACCTGCCTTCCTTTCTCTCATTCTTTCTTCTCTCCTTTTGTAATGTATCCCTTGTCTTCTGTTTCTGTATACCCTCTCATCCCCCATTCAGGTCCCCAGGACATATGCCCCCATAGGACTCTAGTGATCTCATTACATGCAAGAAATCACCCAATCATAGATCCCAATCTAAGATCCTCACTTAACTGATCCTTCAGTTAACACGGAGGCCCTAGGGCTTTCAGGCGTTAGGAGCAGATATACTGACAAAAAAGATATGGTCCCAATCTCTTCAGAAGCATGCAATTTTCAGGTGGAAGAAGCAAAAAACAAAATAAAAAACCACACACACACACACAACCACATTTGCTTTAATGGGCATAAAGTTACAACAAGAGTCAAAGAGGGAAATGAGGGCTTTGCTTCCCCCTCTTACTTTGGCCTGTATTTGAGACTCACCTAGAAACCACCCTCCACACCCCACTCCTGGTCACGGAAAGCTTGGAGGATTGGCTTACTCTAAAGAAAAACAGTCCTAAGTCAAAGGCATGGGGGAAGAAAAGGAGGTAAGGAAGGGAGATTGTTCTGTATTAAAATAAAATTAAGATCTTGACAAAGGGACCAAATACGAATCACTATAGTCTTTGAATCCAGCTATCAATTTGCAAGAAATACAGAGGAATATGCTGAAGCACCCTAAGTAAGTATGAGATAAGCAAAATCCAAATTGTGGGAAATTCTACAGGTCAAATGATGTGGGTTCTTCAACAACTAAACCATCAGGAAAGGAAAGAGATGGAGGGGGAACTGACTTAAACTCTTCAAAAGCGCCAAAGTCATAGAAGTCAAGGGAAGACAGAGAAACTAACCCAATCTGAGTAAGGCCAAATTCCAGGTGCTCAACACCACAAATCCCTAGAACTCCCTTCCCACCAGTCATCTCCCTAACGTCACACAAAATCCCTATAGTTTCTGAGTAGCCTGTGAGGGGTGTTTCCCCTTCTCTGGGTCCCTGTGTCACTCCGACTGCATGGCAGTCATTCTCATCTTTCTCCGTCCTGATGTCCTAATAATCCTGGGAAAGAGAGTCAAAGTGCAAATGGGCTGGACTAGACCTGATGGGGCAGTCCTTGCACTTCACAGCCTACCCCTGCAGTGGGTGGGGGGCGGGGAAGGACAGGAGGGAAGAGGGCAGGTGCAAACTCCTCAGAGTCATATGCATTCACTATTGAGTAAACTTCCAGAGGCTGGTGGCACCTTTGGTTGGAATACTGTTCTGAGATCTTTGCCTCCCTCAGGCTCCTGAGCATCATGCGTCATTCCAAGCAGCCTAGTCACTTCCAGAGTCTGATGCTTCTGCAGTGGCCTTTGAGCTACCTTGCTATCTGTGAGTATTGACCCAAGAGTGCATAGCAAGAAGCCAGTCAGAAGCCAGGGCCAGATCTAGGGTGACTTTTATGACCATATGAAGTCTCATCTCAAGCCTTTCCCTCATCTAAGATTGTACTAGAGAGTAAAACCACGGAGTCTCGAGTTCCATGAGTGCGCTGGAGAAGAATGAGATAGAACCCCAGGAGACAGTGAGAATATGTAGGGGCGGCGGTGGGGTGGTAGTGTATGGAACAGGGTCATGACGGATATGAGCAGGTCTAGTTAATTTCAGCCACTTCCTAATCCTTACTATCTAGAGAGGAAAAATGAGGCCCAGGGAATGCTCCTTTATGATCATGGGGAATAGGACAGAGGAAACATTAGCATCCCAGACTTAAAGAAGTATAGCCTGTATTTGAACCAAGGAGTTGTCATTCTGGGGGTGGTGGTAGCATGGGGGAAGACAGTGTCACTGGAAAGAATGGTGAATGGGCAAGAGGACAAGCATAGTGAATAGGAAACATTAGAAGGATGCAGATGCTGGGTAGGCGGTGTGTAGGAAGATATGGATACTATAGGGACGAGGGAGAGCGGGCTAGTGGCTTAACGAGGGATAATGGATAGGAATGGAGACAGGAGACAAAAGGAAAAAGACAGTGACCAAATGGGGGCAGGAGGAATAAAAGCTGGTGGGAAACAGAGAGCAGGAGTACAGAGATACAGGCTATACAGGGAAGCAGGTGGACAGGGATGACAGGTAGGCAGAGAAATAGGGCTTGTGTACGGTAGATGATAGAGGGAAAGTTTGAAGGGCAAGTAGACATGGATGATGGATGAACAGGATCTGGCTTGTGTCAAGGGCCAGGACCAGAGGCTTAGGTAAAATGGAGGGCTGGTAATGGGACTGCGCATGGTCAAGTTCTGCCGGCAGCACAAATTTGGTCTAACTCGGTCCCTTATCAGTTTGGATCTTGCAGCCATTGTTCATCTACCTGCTGTTTACATCCTTGTGGCCGCTACCAGCGCTTTACTTTGCCTGGTTGTTCCTGGACTGGAAGACCCCAGAGCGAGGTAAGACTTATAGACCTAGAAAGAAGAATGTTCCATCATAACCTGCAGCCAGGAAGGTCCACTTGCCATACCACAGGCCCCTCATCCAAGTTCTCAGAGCCGCAGGAGCTGAGCCAGACAGGACCATCCTAGGATCTCCTCCTTTCCCACCTCTCTAGCGGAGCCATGCAAGGGAAGCCCTGGGTCCGTGGAACATATAAGGTGGCACACACTGACATCAGTCCCTACTGCTTCTTTTGTCTCAGGTGGCAGGCGTTCAGCCTGGGTAAGGAACTGGCGTGTCTGGACCCACATCAGGGATTATTTCCCCATTACAGTAAGTATCTCTTCCCCAGTGTCCTCACAGTTCCCAAAATACCGGGTAGGCATTTATGCCACGTGACTAGAGTTGTCCATAAGAAAGAGAAGTATCTCAGAGAAGTCTCAGTCTGTGCTAGATATACTTCAAGATTCAATATTTCTACTGAGTACTCTATCTCTGCTAGGAAACTTTGGGCGCCCTTGGCATCACCTGCCAGCTGACACAGGCAGAAGGCAAGCACAGTTCAGATCAGTTTAATAAGCATGGATTGAAAGTCTATTCTGAACCACATGTTAGGAGTACAGAGAAGTGAAGAGGATCCACTTCTCTGCCATCGAGGAGCTCACATCTAACGGGGAAGACAGACAAGTATATCATTTGTTTGGCCCAAGGTACAGAAGTAGTTCAGATGGGGGATAAGGAAGGCTTCACAGATATGGTGATATCTAAGCAGGGTTTTCCAAGTTCAATTCAAGTTCCTTAGGCAAGCACTGGAAGGGGACTGGGGGGAAGCAATGCCAGGAAGAGGTTCCAGAAACCTCTTGAGGTACTGCTATGCTGATCCTCAAGGCACTTTTTGGAGTACACAACAAACACTGCCCCAATTTTTAGAGCCAAGCTTCCTGATCTTTTTCACAAAAGTGCTCATAGAAAATGATACTGCACAAAGTACACTGACGTAGATGGCTGAGGCCTGGCAGTTCTACCTGTCCCAGATCCTACCCTGTTGTCCAGTGGCCAAGGAGACCAGTATCTCAGCCCTCCTGAAACCCATTCATGGTCTATTTGTTGGAAAGCTCTGCTTTAGAGAGCACCCTGATCCCTGAAGTGTCACCACCCTTGTTTCTGCCATGTAATCTCATTACACTACCTCTGGCATTTCTCTCCATGGCTGCAGATCCTGAAGACAAAGGACCTGTCACCTGAGCACAACTACCTCATGGGGGTTCACCCCCATGGCCTTCTGACCTTTGGCGCCTTCTGCAACTTCTGCACTGAGGCCACAGGCTTCTCGAAGACCTTCCCAGGCATCACTCCTCACTTGGCCACGCTGTCCTGGTTCTTCAAGATCCCCCTTGTTAGGGAGTACCTCATGGCCAAAGGTGCTTCTGACCATACTTACTGGAGCTTCTGGTCCATTTTTCTGCTTGGAAATGTACCCTTTTAAATCCCATCTCCTCTTCCCCACCCCCCACCCCCATATCATTATAGCATAGTAGTCAAAAGCATACGTACTAGAGCTAAGCTGCCTGGGTTTGAATCTTAGCTCTGCCCCTTGTGTGGTCTTGAGCAAACTAGCCTCAATTTCCTCATCCATAAAGTGGTACAGATGAAAAAAGACTGCAAATCAACCAGAAGTTGGGCAAAAAAAAAAAAAAGTCCGAGACCTTAGTTGTGGGAATGATGACTAAGTGACATAACCCAAGTAAAGAATTCAGCACTGGCCAGGCCTAGTGGCACACTCCTGTAATCCCAGCACTTTGGGAGGCCGAGACGGATGGATCACCTGAGGTCAGGAGTTTGAGACCATCCTGGCCAACATGGTGAAACCCTGTCTCTACTAAAAACACAAAAATTAGCCGGGCCTAGTGGTGGGTGCCTGTACTCAGGAGGCTGAGGCAGGAGAATCGTTTGAACCCAGGAGGTGGAGGTTGCAGTGAGCTGAGATCATGCCATTGCAATCCAGCCTGGATGACAGAGTGAAACTGTCTCCAAAAAAAAAAAAAAATTTCAACACAATGCCTGCCTGCCACAGAGTATATGCTCAATAAATAATAGCTGTTGCTCTTAATGGGAAAAAAAAAGGGTAAAATTATACATGGGATTCAGAAAGTCCTTCTGGTTATCTCACTGAAAACCTTCCTACCAGTTTTGACTCAGTGCCTCCTGCAAAGTGGAGATATTGCCTCAGCATGAGCTATTCTATTTGTCCATAGCCTTTTCTTCTGCACACTGTAGTCCCATCTCATTGAACCTCTCCTCCTAGGAACTATGGGAACAAGCCAGTGGAGAGCAGAGAAGAGTGTTCCCTCTTAACACTTCTCCTCTCCTGATCATTTTGCTCCTTGATTCTCTTTAGGTGTGTGCTCCGTGAGCCAGCCAGCCATCAACTATCTGCTGAGCCATGGCACCGGCAACCTCGTAGGCATTGTAGTGGGAGGTGTGGGCGAGGCCCTGCAAAGTGTGCCCAACACCACCACCCTCATCCTCCAGAAGCGCAAGGGGTTCGTGCGCACAGCCCTCCAGCATGGGTAGGTGTTCTCCCCAGAGCGGAAGGGCATGGTGTTCTCTGAGCTGCATGACCTTGTACGTGATGCCAGGATGAATCAGATGCAAATTTTGCCCTCAAGGAACATACTACCAAGAAAGAATTTTCAAAAGGTACAGGTCATCCAGTCCTTCTGAGCTAGCTAGACTAGTTTCCAAGAGGCCAAACCATAAACCCAGGTTCAATATCAAGGGGAATTGGGTTAAGGCTGCCCTAGCATATAGATGATGCCTACATTATCTCTATCAATACTGATACCTACACCCGTCTGCTAATGGTAAGTGCAAGAGGCAATACAGTATAATGAGCGTGTGTGCAGGATTGGAAGTCAGGAGGCTGATCTAAAATCCTGGCTCCGTGACTGTGCACTCTGGGACAGGTTCCTTAACCACTCTGAGCCTTGGAGTTTTTCATCTTAATGATGTGGCTAAAAATTGTACCCACTCCATAGGGTGACTGTGGGCTTCAAATGAATTCATCCCCACAAAACTCTTATTGTGTCCCCAGCTCACTGTAAGAGATCAATAAATGTTAGTCATTGTGACTTAGGGGTCTAAGCTTGGAGCTGTAGAGTGCCCCATTGGGTCAGCAGGCTAGCTCTCTGGGCACAGGGACAATTGCCCTATTGCAGACTCAGACAAAAGGGGAAGATTTCTTGTAAGTACCTTGTCTGAAGGGCCTGTTCACCAGTTAGAAAAATCATGTAGGGAAGAGAGCTCTGAGCTGGGAGTCTTGGGTTCTAGTCCAGATCCTGTCACTCACTGACGGCCTGAATGACCATCCCTTTCTGCCCCTGTGCTTCTGCATACCCCACTGTGTCCTCCACGGCCTTTGCTGTGAGGAACCAGTAACATGTCAAAGTGCTGAGAGGTTGTTATTAGCAAGCCACAAAGATTTGTATAAGAGAGATTTACTCTTCTCTCCTTCAAGGAATTTGAGCCTGACTGTCTACCAGGGCACTGTTCAGAGTGGATTCTCATGGTCTGTGGAAGGGAAAACAACTTTTCTCTGCTCTATGCATTGCCCCCTTGAGTGAGGGACATATCACATAAACTATGGGCATCTGTGCACAATTACTGTCATCTTCTCCGTGCGTTCTACTAATAGAAACAGTCACATCCTCCTTGACACTTCCTGGAAACTTTTCATGATATGGGTCTCTCTGGGGACCCCTGTTCAACTTCTCTTGCTTCCCCGACCCCCCATATCTTGCCATTGTAATCCTGGCCTGGAGATAGCTCTCTCACTGGCCTTGAAAATTTCATGAGAAGAGACATTAAATAGGGGAACCCTGTTTAGTGCAAGAAAAAATGCTTTATGTCACCAGTATTCCATCAAAATAGATGAGGGCCTGGTAAGCAAACAAATGTCCTTCCAGGGTGGGTCTCACCCTAACCCGTGTTTAGAAAATAAATTGGAGTTTTCCTACAGGGCTCATCTGGTCCCCACCTTCACTTTTGGGGAAACTGAGGTGTATGATCAGGTGCTGTTCCATAAGGACAGCAGGATGTACAAGTTCCAGAGCTGGTTCCGCGGTATCTTTGGTTTCTACTTTTGTGTCTTCTATGGAAAGAGCTTCTGGCCAGGCTCCACTGGGCTTCTGCCATACTCCCAGCCTATTGTCACTGTGGGTGAGTGCCACTCTCAGCCCCAACGCCACCTCAGGTTTCTCAACCTCAACCTCAGCCCAGCCCCATTGAAGAAGAGGGCAGCAGAGGGGAAGGTGGGAGCTGATCTGGGATGCAAGAGTCAGGCCCAAGGTAGGAGAGGGAGGTTAAAGGAAGAGGAGGTTCTAACACTTTACCCTTCTCTTTTCCCATCTCTCTTGGCAGTTGGGGAGCCTCTGCCACTGCCCCAAATTGAAAAGCCAAGCCAGGAGACGGTGGACAAATACCATGCACTTTATATTAATGCTCTGCACAAACTGTTTGACCAGCATAAGACCCACTACGGCTGCCCAGAGACCCAAAAGCTAGTTTTCCTGTGAATAAAAGGACTGTATGCCCAGGAGCACAGGAGTGCCTGCCTTGGAGAAGAGACTTGCCTGCCACTAACTAAACAGAGGCCGGAGACGAGGGAGTTATGTGTGGTAGGGGAGGGCATGAGGAATTCCTTCTTTGCCTTCTTGCCACAGGGCCCTTGTGGGAGTTCTTCCTGAAGAGCTGCACTCAGTAGTCATTCCTCAAAGGAGGGCATCCTAGCACCCCTCATGCCGGGGCCTGATGCCTGGTCATCACTGGAGTCCTCTGGGACACTTTAGTGGTCACTGCGTATTCCCCAAGCCCCTGAGCAACTATCTACTTTCTGTCTCTGTGGATTTGTCAATTCTGAACATTTTATATAAATAGAATAATACAATATGTGGTCCTTTGTGGCTGGCTTCTTAGCCTAATGTTCCCAAGGTTCATCCACGCTGTAGCACGTATCAGTGTTTCATTCCTTCTTATGGCTGGACAACACTCCAGTGTGTATAGGTATGCCACATTTGTTTATCCATTCACCACCTGATGGACATTTGGGTCATTTCCACTTTTTAGCTGTTATGAATAGCACTGCTATAAACACTCAGATATGTACAAGTTTTTGTGACGTCATCTGCCATCCCCAGATATAAAGGCTTATCTTATGCCCACAGCACTGACAAGCATCCCTTTAGGATAGATAAAATGTACTCATGATCATTTTTTAGTTGGCATAGGCATTTCCCATAAGTCACCTTGTCATAATGATCCTCTGACTTCATAGTCCCAAGGTACTTGCAACCATCCTCATAGCCTCCTGTGGGGAATACACTTAATATCTATGTTTAAAAGACTTACTAAATCTTGTTTAAAAGTTTTTCTTGCCAGGTGCAGTGGCTCACGCCTGTAATCCCAGCACTTTGGGAGGCCAAGGCAGGTAGACTGCTTGAGGTCAGGAGTTCAAGACCAGCCTGATCCCGTATCTACTGAAAGTACAAAAATCAGCCGGGCGTGGTGGCACACACCTGTAGTCCCAGCTACTCAGGAGGCTGAAGCAGGAGAATTGCAGTGAGCTGAGATCATGACACTGCACTCCAGCCTGGGAGACAGAGTGAGACTCTATCTCAAAAAAATAAATAACTAAATCAGGTCAGGCAGGGTGGCTCACGCCTGTAATCCCAGAACTTTAGGAGGCCAAGGCAGGTGGATCACGAGGTCAGGAGTTCGAAACCAGCCTGATCAATATGGTGAAACCCCGTCTTTACTAAAAATAGAAAAAAAATTAGCTGGGCATGGTGGCACATGCCTATAGTCCCAGCTGCTTGGGAAGCTGAGGCAGGAGAATCACTTGAACTCGGGAGGCGGACATTGCAGTGAGCTGAGATCTTGCCACTGCACTCCAGCCTGGGCGACAGAGCGAGACTCTGTCTCAAAATAAATAAATAAATGACAAATAAATAAACAAAGGCTTTTCCTAAAATTGTATTCTGAAAATCTTAAAAGAGTAAATAAAAACACAGATGTCTCTTCCTTCACGAGGCAGCCAACAAGAGACACTTAAAACCAGGGCAAATGATCAAAAGTTAAAAGACCATTTAGACCACTAGCCTTTTTTCCTTTGCTTAACCTTTAAATGTTGGGTCTTGGTGAGGTCCCAACCTCTTCTCTCACTTTCTACTATTTCAGGTCTGAGACATTTATTTCTAACCCAGATTTTCCTCATAAGCAAAGAGCCCAATATATGCAATTTACCAGACTCCAATGAGCACCTCAGCCTCAACATACCCAATGCCAGTTGAGGCCTCTTCCTCTCCCAACTTCACAACTTATCACCAAGTTGTATCGATTTCACCACCTTCATATTAATCCAACCTGTCTCCTTCTCCCCTTCTACAGTCACAACCTTGTCAAGGCCCTCAACGTTTCAAGACTATTGCCACTCCCTCTAGAAAAGTGCTTTCTAATCAACCCAACCATCATACTATTTCCAGGGCAATCTTCCTAAAACTTATATCTGACTTGTCACTCCTCTGCTTAAATCCTTTACTGTTCCTACTGTGCCTCTACCAAAATATCCTAAATTTTACTCTGGGTACCACTAATGTTCCTTAGATGTTAATGAATATTGCACACAAAAAAAACGATTCTGTGGGGTGCAGTGGCTAACCCCTATAATCCCAGCATTCTGGGAGGCCAAGGCAGGTGGATCACCTGAGGTCAGGAGTTCGAGACCAGCCTGGGCAACATGGTGAAACCCCGTCTCTATTAAAATTACAAAGATTATCCAGGCGTGGTGGCACATACCTGTAGTCCCAGCTACTTGGGAGGCTGAGGCAGGAGAATCACTTGAACCCAGGAGGCAGAGGTTGCAGTGAGCTGAGATTGTGCCACTGCACTCCAGCCTGGGTCACAGAGGAAGACTCTGTCTCAAAAAGAAAAAAAAAAAGATTCTGTGGTAAAAATAAGGGTGGAAGATGCTGGATTAAACAAATTTTGACAGATATGTTTATTATAATATTTTCAGAGTTCTTAGCACACTAATGAGCACTGTGACTTTTGAAAAAGGAGTATTTAGCATTTCCCAAACTTATCTGACAAAGGAACCCTTTTTTCAAGTAACACTGATTAACAGTTCATAGAACATTCAGACTTTCTCTAAATGCAATCTTGGAAATGCTGGTCTACAGAATAAAGTTTGAATTCCTTAGCATGGCAGAGAAGCCTGCCGGTAATATAAGGAAGGTGGCCGATTTGATTTAGAAGCCTTGTTGGTCCATTTTGTGTTACTCTAAAGAAATACCACCGGGCACAATGGCTCACGCCTATAATCCCAGCACTTTGGGAGGCCGAGGTAGGCGGATCACGAGGTCAGGAGTTTGAGTCCAGCCTGGCCAACACAGGGAAACCGCGTCTCTACTAAAAGTACAAAAAAATTGCTGGGTAGGGTGGCGTGCACCTGTAGTCCCAGCTACTCGGGAGGCTGAGGCAGGGGAATTGCTTGAACCCGGAAGGTGGAGGTTGCAGTGAGCCAAGATTGCTCCACTGCACTCCAGCCTGCGTGGCAGAGTGAGACTCCATTTCAAGAACAAAAAAAAAGAAAGAAAGAAATACCGGAGACTGGCTGATGCATAAAGAAAAGAGGCTTCTTTGGCTCATGGTTCTTCAGGCTGTACAAGCATGGCGCCAGTATCTACTCAGCTTCTGGTGAGGACTCAGGAAGGTTTTACTTATGGCAGAAGGCAAAGGGGGAGCAGGCATGTCACATGGTGATAGAGGAAGCAAGAGAAAGATGCCAGGCTCTTTTAAATAACCAGCTCTCATGTGAACTAATAGAGTGAGAACTCACTACTGTGAGGTCAGCACCAAGCCATTCATGAGGGATCTGCCCCCATGACCCAAACACCTCCCACTAGGTCCCACCTCCAACAATTGGGGATCACATTTCAACATGAAATTCAGAGGGGACAAACAGCCAAACTATATCAGAAGCCTATCAGATTGGGTGAAGCCTTTTTAGGAGAAGTTGGATTCATAGAGTGGATCAAAACCTTATAGGGGTTGATAATAAGGTAACTGAATAAAAGGGGAATTGCATTTGAATTGTTCCTACCTGTTTTGCTTGTTTCTTCCAGGAAGGGGAAATGAGAGCAGTGTTTTCCAGAAAAGTCTCAAGGGCACACATGGGAATGAGGTTATCTGTGTTCATGGCCATGGCTCCCTGCAAAAGTAAGTGAACAGAGGGATGGCAATTTAAGCCTTTGTTTCCAGACTAATATCAGCCAGTTGCTCCTCCTCAAAAATTCACCTCCTCCATATCTTTTCTTCTCACCACACCTTCTCCACACAATGCAATCTCTGCTTCTCCTTCTCCCTCCCCCTACTTCTCTCAGAATATTTTTGAGATATCCTAATATTCTAAGCATCTGCTCCACACTCCAGGTGTCACAGTAAATTCATATGTGGTAATTATCAAGGGAACTAATCAGTAGGACTTAATCATGGTATTTGAGGACAGAAAGGAACATTTCCAAAGAGTGACTAAGATGGCAATCCCTAGTGGACCAAATGGCCAAGGATCTGGCTGAGCAGAAGACTTGAACGATGTCCAGAGGGTCTCTCCATGGAGGGCCAACCAACAAAGGCCCCTCACACTCTAGTCCCTATTAATCTTGTTGGTCTTCTATCCAATCATGATCCGAAGCAGTACACTGGATAGCATCACATTTTCTGAACATTCCCACATCTCTTTGCCTTTGCTTATGTTATCTCTACATGTAAAGCCCATTCATCTCTTAAGCCTACATCAAATCTCACCTTCTCAGTGAAGCCTTCACCAGGCTGAATGAGTTACTCCTTCCTTCATTCTTCCATTGCCATTTGTTAGGGATTGATTTGAGATAAGACTGAAAAGTATGGAGCTGAATAATACAATAAATAATGTAGACTAGGCTTTCAAATGATAAGGACTTAGTGAGCAGGACAGGGAATTACATTTTATTTACGAGTGTACATGAATCATTCACAACCATGATTTATGTATTTGAAAATAAAAATACTTTTATTAACTAAGATGTAAAAGGCAGAAATTCTACCTAGTATAATCACAGGATACAATACAGCACACTTAGAAATAAATAATTAAGATAGAGTCCACAGCTGAATTGGTATAAAAAATATTCTCCTGAGAGAGATCCAAGATGGCCGATTAACAACAGCTCAGGATTGTAGCTCCCAGTGAAAGCGCAGAGAGCGAGTGGACGCCGCACTTTCAGACTAATTTTTGTTGCCCACTGACTAGGAGGTTCCCGGCGGAGGAGCCACACGGGTCGCCAGCGCGACTTTTTTGGCCGGCGCGGCTATTTTGCCGGCGCCCCAGCACGGCGCTTCTCGGCGCGGAGTATACGGGACGACTCCGGCTCGGCTGGTCCCGTCCCCACAAGGAG
>CAUYLG010027795.1:0-106390 GCA_963573385.1 Cacajao melanocephalus | reverse complement strand
TGAATACATGTTTTCATTTCTCTTGGGTATATACCATCTAGGTGCAGAATTGCTGGATCATATGATAACTCGATGTATAACCTTTTGATCTGCCAGGCTATTTTCCAGAACGTTTTCCATTCTTACCAGAAGTGTATGAGGGGTCTGATTTCTCCACATTCTTGTCAACAGTTGTTATTATCTGTCTTTTTTATTATAACTAACCTAGTGGGTACAAAGTGGTATCCACTGTGGTTTTGGTTTGCATTTTCCCAATGACTAATGATGTTGAGTATCTTTCATGTGCTTATTGGCCATTTGTATAGCTTCTTTGGAGAAATGTCTGTTTACATCCTATGCCCACGCGTCAGTCTGTTTGCATTGCTATAAAGAAATAGCTGAGACTGAGTAATTTATAAGGAAAAGAGGTTTATTCGACTCACAGTTCCACAGGCCGTACAGGAAGCATGGCACCAGCACCTGCTCTTGGAGCAGGCCTCAGGAAGCTTCCGATCATGGCAGAAGGGAAAGGGGAGCCTGCATGAGCAAGAGAGGGAGTGGGCTGTGGCAGCATCCTTCGGACAATCAACTCTCATGTCAACTAACAGAGCAAGAACTCCTTCATTACTGCAATGAGGGCAGGAAGCCATTCATGAGGGAGTTACCCCCATGATCCAATATCATCCAGCAGGCCCCACCTCCAGCGCTGGAGATCACATTTCAACATGAGATTTGGAGGAGACAAACATCCCAGCCATATCAGCCCTTTTAAAAATTTTTATTTTTTAAATTTTGAGATGGAGTCTTGCTATGTCACCCAGGCTGGAGTGCAGTGGCACGATCTTGGTTCACTGCAACCTTCCCTCCTGGGTTCAAGCAATTCTCCTGCCTCAGCCTCCCAAGTAGCTGGGATTACAGGCATGCACCATCATGCCCCGCTAATTTTTGTATTTTTAGTAGAGATGAGGTTTTGCCATGTTGGCCAGGCTGATCTTGAACTCCTGACCTCAGGTGATCCACCTGCCTCGGCCTCCCAAAGTGCTAGGATTACAGGCATGAGCCACTGCGCCTGACCGCATTAGAACTTTTGACTACTCAAGAACTTAACTAATAGCCTGCTGTTAACTAGAAGGCTTGCTGAAAACAAAGATTGATTAACACATATTTGTTTATGTATTATCTATTATATTGTTACAATACAGTAAGCTACAGAAAAATTGTTATTAAGAAAATCATAAGGAGGAGGAAATATATTTAGTATTAAGTGGAAGTGGATCATCATAAAAGTATTTACATTGAGTAGATGGAGGAAGAAGAGAAGGGGTTGGTCTTACTGTCTCAGGGTAGCAGAGGAGAAAAAAAAATCCATGTATAAGTGGAGCTACACAGTTCAAACTTTTGTACTGAATATAGTGAAATGTGTAATAAAAAGACTGAATTAAAGGCTAAAAGCAATACAAAATATAGTAGAATTAAGATGAAATATGTCATAAAATTATAAACTGGATAAACTCATTTATTAAAAGAAAATGACTTGGGCCAGGCAGGATGACTCACCTCTGTAATCTCAGCACTTTGATAGGCCCAGGCAGGAGGATCACTTGAGATCAGGAGTTCAAGACCAGCCTAAGCAACATGGTGAAACCTCATCTCTACAAAAAAATACAGAAAATTAGCCATGTGTAGTGGAATGTGCCTGTAGTCCCAGCTACTCAGGAGGCTGAAGTGGGAGGATTGCTTGAGCCCTGAAGGTTGAGGCTGCAGTGAGCAGTGATCATGCCACTGGACTCCAGCCTGAGAGACAGAGTGAGACACTGACTCAAAAAAAGAAGAAAAAAGAAAAAAAATTACTCAAAAATAAAATGATTCAGATTGGAGCAAAAAGTCAAACCCAACAAGAGTTGCGTCTAAAAGGGATTAGCAAATAACATATTATCTTTGTGGCCATATAATATCTGTTGCAACTACTAAATTTTACCATTATAGGCCTGGCATGGTGGCTCACGCCTGTAATCTCAGCACTTTGGGAGACTGAGGTGGGTGGATCACCTGAGGTTGGGAGTTCGAGAACAGCCTGACAAACGTGGAGAAACACCGTCTCTACTAAAAATACAAAATTAGCTGGGCATGTTGGCACATGCCTGTAATCCCAGCTACTCGGGAGGCTGAGGGAGGAGAATCGCTTGAGCTTTGGAGGCAGAGGTTAAGGTGAGCTGAGATCACAACATTGCATTCCAGCCTGGGCAATAAGAGCGAAACTCCGTCTCAAAAAAAAAAAATTACCATTACAGCACAAAAGCCGTGGACACAGTATGTAAATGAATGAGCACAGCTATTTTATTTACAAAAAACAAGCAGTAGGCCACATTTGTCCTGTAAGAAATAGTTTAGTTTGCTGACCTATGATCTAAAACATAGTGTAGCCAGGCACCGTGGCTCACGCCTGTAGTCCTAACACTTTGGAAAGCCACAGTGGGTGGATCTCTCTCTCTCTCTCTCTTTTTTTTTTTTTTTTTTTGAGATGGAGTCTCACTCTCCCCAGGCTGGAGTGAAGTGGCATGATCTTGGCTCACTGCAACCTCCCTCCCGGGTTTAAGAGATTCACCTGTCTCAGCCTCCTGAGTAGCTGGGATTACAGGCCCCTTCCACCATGCCTGGCTAGTTTTTGTATTTTTAGTAGAGACGAGGTTGGTCAGGCTGGTCTCGAACTCCTGACCTCGTGATCCACCTGCCTCAGCCTCTCAAAGTGCTAGGATTACAGGTGTGAGCCACTGTGATCGGCCGAGGGAGGATCTCTTGAGCACAGGAGTTTGAGACTAACCTGGGCAAGCATAGTGAGACCTAGTCTCTACAAAAAATTTTAAAAATTAGCCAGATATGGTGACAAGCACCTATAGTCCTAGCTATTTCGGAGGCTGAGGCAGGAGGATCTCTTGAGCCCAGAAGTTTGAGGTTGCAGTGAGCTATGATCATGCCACTGCAATTCATTCTGGCAACAAAGTGAGACCCTGTTCTCAAAATAAAAAATAAATAAAAATATGCTGGGTGTGGTGTCTTATGCCTATAATCCCAACACTTTGGGAGACCGAGGCAGGCGGATCACCTTGAGGTCGGGAGTTCAAGACCAGCCTGACCAACATGGAGAAGCCCTGTCTCTACTAAAAATACAAAATTAGTTGGTTGTGGTGGCGCATGCCTGTAATCCCAGCTACTTGGGAGGCTGAGGCAGGAGAATCACTTGAACCCAGCAGGTAGAGGTTGCAGTGAGCCAAGATAGCCCCATTGCACTCCAGCCTGGGCAACAAGAGCAAAACTCCATCTCAAAATAAATAAATAAAATAATACATAAAATAAAATAAAACACAACACATGCCTCAAAAGTTGAGAAAAAAAGTACGGGCAAAGACTCAGTTGATAAATTCAAACCAAAAAAAGCAATTGTTCAGATATTTGTGTCAGACAAGCTTGAATTTATCACAGAATCCATCAGTTGAGTGCATTTGGTCTCGTGTGTGTGTGTGTGTGTGTGTGTGTGAAACAGGGTTTTCCTCTGTCGCCCGGGTTGAAGTGCAGTGGCACAATCTCGGCACACTGCAACGTCATATCCTTCCATCCCTGCCCTCAGACTTCTTTCTATGATTTGTGAAATACTGTCTTACATACAGACATGTAGATTTCTTTTTTTTCTTGTTCATGTAGGTTTCCTTGAAATAATTTCTGAAAGATCCATGTTTGTGTTTGGCTGGTGAGTGAATAGAGCAAAGATGGTGAAAAATGAAAAATGACATAGATTTGCTTTGAAATATTCCCTGTCCCAAACATCCAGGGAAATTAAATTTAAATGTTTATGTTTTATAATTTTTGAATTAGAAAATTTTAATGGACCCAAAATAATTGTACATATTTATGGGATATATAGTGATGTTTTGATTCATATAATATATAGTGATCAGGATAATTAGCATATCCATCATCTCAAGCATCATTTTTTTGTGTGTATTGGAAACATTCAATATCCTCCTTCTAGCTAGTTGAAACTGTAAAAATTATTGTTAACTATAGCCATCCTACAATGCTATAGAACACTAGGGCTTATTCCTCCTAGACTTCTAGCCATAATTTTATGTCTTTAACGGTTGTCTCCCTATTCCCTTTTCTTCCTCCACTATTCCTCTGTTCTACTTTTTACTTTCTTTTTTTTTTTTTTTTTGAGATGAAGTCTTGCTCTGTTGCCCAGGCTGGAATGATGCATGATTTCGGTTCACTGCAACCTCTGCTTCAGCCTCCCAAGTAGCTGAAATTACAGGCACCTGCCACCACGCCTGGCTACTTTTTGTATTTTTAGTAGCAATAGGGTTTCATCATGTTGGCCAGGCAGGTCTCGAACTCCTGACCTCAAATGATCCACCTGCTTGGCCTCCCAAAGTGTTGGGATTACAGGCGTGAGCCACCGCACCCAGCCTACTTTTTACTTCTATGAAATCAATTTCTTTAGTGTCCACATGAGTAAGAATATGTGTGTTTAATTTTCCATAAATAAGTTTATTTCACTTAAGATAATGTCCTCTAGTTTTATCCATATTGCTGTGAATAAGAGAATTTCATCCTTGTGTGTGTGTGTGTGTGCGTGTGTGTGTGTGATGGAGTCTTGTTTTGTCGCCCAGGCTGAAGTGCAGTGGCACAGTCTCAGCTCACTGCAACTGCCACCTCCTGGGTTCAAGCGATTCTCCTGCCTTAGTCTTCCGAGTAGCTGGTATTACAGGTGCCCACCAACACGCCTGGCTACTTTTTGTAATTTTAGCAGAGACGAGGTTCGCCATGTTGGCTGGTGGTCTTGAACTCCTGACCTCAGGTGATCCATTCACCTCGACCTCCCAGAGTACTGGGATTACAGGCGTGAGCCACCATGTCCGGCCCCCAGAATTTCATTCTTTTTAATGGCTGAATAATATTCCATTGTGTATATATGCCACATTTTATTTATCCATTCATCTGTTGTGAGACACCTAGTTTGATTCCATATCTTGGCTGTTGTCAGTAGTGTTGCAGTAAACATGGGAGTGCAGATATCTCTTTGATGTATTATTTCCTTTTCTTTGGATAAATGCCTAGTAGTGGATAGTTCTATTTGTAGTTCTTTGAAGAACCTTTATACTGTTCAGTTTTGTTTTCTGTTTTTTTTCTTCCTTTGTTTTTTGTTTTTTTGAGATAGTTTCCCTCTGTCACCCAAGCTGGAGTGCAGTGGCAGAATCTTGGCTCACTGCAGCCTTGACCTCCTAGGTTCAGTCGATCCTCCTGCCTCAGCCTTCCGAGTAGCTGGGACTTACAGACACATGCCACCATGCCCAGCTAGTTTTTGTAATTTTAGCAGAAACAGGATTTCACGATGTTGACCAGGCTAGTCTTGAACTCCTGACCTCAAGTGATCCACCTGCCTTGGCCTCCCAAAGTGCTGGGATTATGGGAGTGAGCCATTGCACCTGGCTGATACTGTTCTTTGTAGTGGCTATACTGGTTCACATTTCCAAACAACATACAAGAGATCCCTTTTGCTGCATCCTCACCAGCATTTGTCATTTTTTGTCTGTTTGATAATAGCCATCTGAAGTGGGGTTAGAGGATACCTCACCCCAATTCTGGTTTGCATTTCCTTGATGATTAGTGATGTTCAGCATCTTTTCATATGTTTGTTAGCCATTTGTATGTCTTCTTTTGAGAAATGTCTGTTCAGATCGTTTGCCCATTTTAAAATTGAATTGTTTGAATTTTTTTCTGTTGAGATGTTTGTTTCTTATATATTCTGGATGTTAATCCCTTGTTGATTGAATAGTTTGCAGATACTTTCTCCCATTCCGTAGGTTGTTTTTTTGTGCTGTTGGTTGTTCCTTTGCTGTACAGAAGCTTTTTAGTTTGATATAATCCCATTTGTTTGCTTATTTTCACTTGTATTGTCATCTGTACTTTTCAGATCTTAACTCATAAGAGCTTTCCCCACATCAGTGTCCTTTATGTTTTCTTCTAGTAGTTTTATAGTTTCCGGTCTTACAATTAGGTCTTTGATTTATTTTGAGTTAATTTTGTATGGGTGAAAGGTGGGGGTCTAGTTTCATTCTTCTGCCTGTGGATATCCAGTTTCTTAGCACCTAAATTGAAATTTCTAGTCCAACTTTTTTTTTCTTACATTTTCATAAGGTGAAAAGAGAAAGCTTTATTTTTTACATTAATGTGTGATTAGATTTACTTAGTAATGAATGTGATTTTTTTCCTTCCAGAAGAGAAAATAGGATTTTTATTAACTAAGTTAATATTTTGAGTTTTTTTTCTTCCTACAGCAAGTGAAGTATTTCTGGAGAAGAATACAAAGTCTCTACTTTTATTACTGGCAGGTGGAATGTAGTCATGTATCATAATCATGTATTATAAGAATGAACACTTAGGAATAATAATTTGTTTCTCCAGTGCTTACCATATACTAGGAATGATACTTAGTATGTTGCATGCTTTGTATCATTTGATCCTTCCAGCATCCTGATGATAACATAGCTACTCTTATTATCCCTATTTTACAGATGAGAAAACTGAGATTCAAATAGGTTAAATGATTTGTTCAAGGTAACACAGTAAGTGGCAGATTTTGAACCTGAACAACATCTGACACCTCCAGCATTTATGTATCTTCTCATTCACTGGTAAAGGAGAGAGTATTTCTGGACTTTTTCAGTAGCTGATATCTGAGCTGTTCGATCAGCCATCTTGGTTGCTGGAAGTGAGGAGAATGGGCGAGACGCCATCAGCTTACTAAGATCCTGACTTGGCAAAATAGATTCAGTTTCATAATAGACTAGATGGTGTTGTAATATATAAATCCTACCATTGGGCCTTTTGTGTGTAGACTGTTAGTGAGTATTGTGTAATTCCCTCCTTCCATTTTCTCACTGACTCTGAAAAGACCCGTAAGCCATGATTATTATATTATTTAGTGTGATTGGAAGCACCACGTGGCACAGAACACTGAACTGAATGATGTAAGTGTGGTCAGGTGACTAGTCTGTGTGTCTGAGAAGTTTATAAAGATTGGGATGGGACAGGTGTGGGGAAATATTATAAGGGAAAGAACATTTTTAATGGCAAAAATTTGCTTTATTTTGTGTTTCATAGAAACGTTTATAAATTGCCAAATATTTTACTATCATATAAAAAAAGAATTTCTGAGAGAAGCTTTAGGTCTACCATTCTGTTGGCATTGTAAAGAGATGTGGGTTCTGAAAATAAGTATAGCATGCAAACACCAGTAATGAAAAAGAGACCTGCTACCTGTGACATTCATTTGGTGGAAGAGTTCTGCTGCTTTGAGGTATTTATAAAACTTAACCAGAGCAAATGTTATTTAGTTCAATTTGAAGGGATAAGGTAACTTAATTTTTTTTTTTTTATTTGAGACAGAGTCTTGCCCTCTCACTCAGGCTGGAGTGCAGGGGTGTGATCTTGGCTCACGGCAACCTCTGCCTCCCAGGTTCAAGTGATTCTCCTGCCTCAGCCTCCCAAGTAGCTGGAATTGCAGACACCTGTCACCATGCCTGGCTAATTTTTGTATTTTTAGTAGAGACGGGGTTTCGGCATGCTGGCCAGGCTGGTCTCGAACTCCTGACCTCAGGTGTTCCGCCTGCCTTGACCTCCCAAAGTGTTGGGATTACAGGGGTGAACCACGGTGCCCAGCCAACTTAATGTTTTATAATGTCTCTTAATTTTTTATTTAACCTCATTATCGGAATGTTGATTTACAGTGAAGAATCCATCATATTAGGAAGGGTGATATTGTAGTATTTTGCTTCCTGGGTGAACCAGCTTTGCTTATTTCTGTTTGTTAACTAGGCCTTTTGATATTTTTATAGACAATCTGCTTCATCTTGATTCTGCGGCATTCCAAACTGTGGTATCCTTGGGGGTTCTCTTAACATTGCTATGGTGCAGAAGATTTAAAATCAGGTATGGCTGTGGGGCTAGAAGTCCCTCAGTGAAATTCTCAACTTAAATCTGCGTTATACTCTCTGATTTATCATTTGGGTTTCTTTTTTTGTGGTGGCCTTTTAGCTGATGTTCACAAGGAACAGAGTCACGTGATGTATGAAGGGAAACATATACACTTCTCTGAGGTTGACAATAAGCCCTTGTGCTCATATAGCCCCAAACTGTGCAAGCAGAGGCGACTCAACGGCTACGCCTTCTGTATCAGACACGTTCTGGAGGACAAGACTGCCCCCTTCAAGCAATGTGAATATGTGGCCAAGTATAACAGCCAACGCTGCACCAACCCCATCCCTAAATCAGAGGATCGTAGGTAAGGGCTAATCATGAGAATCAATCCTTGATGTAATTAACAGGCTTGGAATTTTTTCTTTTCTTTTTTCTTCTCTTTTCTTCTCTCTTTCTCTCCTTCATTTCTCCCTCCCTCCCTCCCTCCCTTTCCCTATTTAAATGTTGAATTCTGGGGGTAATATAAGTAAACTATGGAATAGTTTCAAAGATGAAATATGGCAATTTAAAAAAATAGAGTAGTAAATTTGGGGAATTACTTGAAAAGTGTGTTTGAGTATCTTCTTCTTTTTCTTCTTCTTTTTTTTTTTAAAGATAGGGTTTCACCATGATGGCCAGGCTGGTCTTGAACTCCTGACCTCAGGTGATCCACCCACCTCGGCCTCCCAAAGTGCTAGGATTACAGGTGTGAGCCACCGCGCCCAGCCTCTTCTTTTTATTTGATTTCATGAACTTCTAGAATGACTAAAAAACATTTGTTTCCCCTCAAAGTTGGTGCTTAAAGTCTTGAAATGGATTTCTTTGGTTTGTGGCCTTCTAAGGAATTCCTGACTTTTCTGCTTAGTTTTCTCATTTGCCTAAGTGAGAGAAATTATAAGAACTAATTAGATGTTGTCATTTTGGTAGTAATTTTGGAGTTTAATATCTATGCCTACAAGTTAGTAAAGGGTATATACTTATTGAAAAAAAATACTACTTGAATCTTTCAGATATACTTCCTATCAGACTGCTAACCAGTGTTTGGCATGTTTTATAATCTTGCCTTTTTTGATTAAAAAGTGTTCCAAAAAGAATATGTTTACCATAATTTGGAAACAGTATTTCACGTTAAGGGTTGGTTTTACCACTGCAATGATGAATATATGCTTTGCTGAATTAAAAGAAAATGGAATTGTTTTTAAAGGAGTCTTACACTGGCTATGTGTCTTCCATATTGTTAGGAAAATTCACACTACTTTTCATATGCGATCTCTTCTCCAGTTTCTTTTACTTCTGTTCTCCAGAAACCATATAGATCATTGCAGGCCTTCATGGAGAGATACATGCTTGTTTTCTAAAAGTTTCTAGATACTTGTCATCTCTAGGTAGAAAATTTGAACCTTTTACTTCTATCTGAAAACACACACACGCAACTTTCATCCACGTTTCTGTACATGAGCAGATGTCACTTGCGTAAATTGGTTGGAAAGAAATCAGATATTTTATGTCATGAATACTTTTTATGCTTGTAGTATGAAATAAATAATTTGTGTTGGTGGACATCTCACCAGAATTAGTACAAATAGTTTAATGGAGATTTAGGAATACTCTCTTAGAATTTCTAATGAGCACCTAAGGCTTCAAATTACAATACCTGAAAGTGAGAAACAACTGCTTAATGAGGCAAGGAATAAAATTTTAATCTCAGGTGAGAAAGTGGCCTATGTATTAGGCTAAATATATCTGTCTGGTTTTTAGCAGACTGAAAATGATAATTTCTTACCCTTGCCCTTTTTGAATTTGAAGAATGGATGTGCTTGGATTAATATTTTTTACATCAAGCTCCATTGTAAACACATTTCTAAAATTTTGTGTTAAATCAGTTTATTATAGTTACAGTTGTCAGCATTGGATTTGTTTTCAGTTGAGCCAAAGCAAGAGTTATCTTAATAGTTAGCAGCAAGGACTGGGTGTGATGGCTCACGCCTGTAATCCCAGCACTTTTTGGAGGTTGAGGCAGTGGATTGCTTGAGCCTAGGAGTTCAAGACCAGCCTGAACACGATGGTGAAAACCCATCTCTACAAAAAATACAAAAATGAGTCAGATGTGGTGGTGTGCACCTGGAGTCCCAGGTACTCTGGAGGCTGAGATGTGATCATGCCACTGTGCTCCAGCTTGGGCAACTGAACAAGACCCCACCTCTCATAAGTGAGAGTCCCTATCAATTTCTTTAAAATAGTCTCTGAAGCATCTATATTCAGTTTTGTCTTTGAAATAGTTTGCTCTTCTGAGAACAAGATAAGGGAAAGACTTTCATGTTTCTATCTCTAGAGAAGCTGTGCTTAATAATTACTAATTTTTTTTTTTTTTTTTTTTTTTTTTTTTGCGGAGTCTTGCTCTGTTGCCCAGGCTGGAGTGCAGTGGCACAATCTTGGTTCACTGCAACCTCTGCCTCCTGGGTTTAAGCGATTCTCCTGCTGCAGCCTCCTCAGTAACTGGGACTACAGGTGTACACTACCACGCCTGGCTAATTTTTGTATTTTAGTAGAGATGGGGTTTCACTATGTTGGCCAGGCTGGTCTCGAACTCCTGACCTCAAGTAATCCGCCCACCTCTGCCTCCCAAAGTGCTGAGATTACAGGCGTGAGCCACTGTGCCCCGCCATAAGTACTAAGTTATACATTTGTTTTTCTTTACTTTTTTTCCCTTGAGATGGGGTCTCATTCTTTTGCCCAGGCTGGAGTGCAGTGGCATGATTGTAGCTCACGACAGCCTCGAGCTTCTGGCTTCAAATGATCCTCTTGCCTCAGCCTCCCAAGTAGCTAGAACTACAGGCATGTGTCATGTAGCCGGCTGATTTTTTTAAAAGTTTTTGTGGAGATGGAGCTTCTATCTCCTTGCTAGGTTGCCCAGGCTTGTTTCGAATTCCTGGCTTCAAGCAATCCCTCTGCCTTGGCCTCCCAAAATATTGGGATTATGGACATGAGTCACCACACCAGGCCAAATTTATTCTTTATGAATTTTTTTCGTGTTCTTCAGAAATGTCTTGGTTAGTGCAGTTATCCCAGATGCCTCCTC
Organism: Cacajao melanocephalus; assembly: GCA_963573385.1. Lineage (NCBI taxonomy): Eukaryota > Metazoa > Chordata > Mammalia > Primates > Pitheciidae > Cacajao > Cacajao melanocephalus. Next base: position 95,319 of record CAUYLG010027795.1, on the reverse strand, counting down.
TTTCTTTGCTGGCCATTGCTTTGTGAATCTGTTCTGTTTAAGATGTATATATAGTACCTAGCTCAAACCTGCTAGTTATGCACATGTGCACGCACACAGACACACACACACACACACACACTGTACATTCTCTTTGCTGGCTAGAAAGCTTTTTCTCTTTTTTAGTGGCTGCACATGACAAAGAAAGCTTTTTCTTAAGAGGCCTATCTTAAATAAAAGAGTGCCTCTGATAGATTTATTTCTAAGACGACGCAACAAAACATACACACATACTCTGTGTATGAGATTTTCTGATTATTTGGTGAATCTGTATTTTTAGCAGTTACTAGAATGAAGCCTAATGAATTTGAGGTTTGACCTTTTTTTTTTTTTTTTTTTTTTTTTAGAGATGGGGTTTCACCATGTTGGCCAGGCTGGTCTTGAACTCCTCGCTTCAAGTGATTCACCCACCTTGGCCTCTCAAAGTGCTGGGATTACAGGCATGAGCCACCACGCCCAGCCAAGGATTGACATTTTTTACTTTAGTGTTTTTTTCCCAAACTATGTTTTGTGGAGCTATTACTTATATGCTACAATAAGAATAGGTTTTCTTTTCTTTGTTTTTTGTGTTTTGTTTGTTTTGTTTTGAGGCTGAGTCTTGCTCTGTCACCCAAGCTGGAGTGCAGTGGCATAATCTCAGCTCACTGCAGCCTCAACCTTATGAGTTCAAGGGATTTTCCTGCCTCAGCCTCCCAAGTAGCTGGAATTACAGGTACCCACCACCACACCTGGCTCATTCTTGTATTTTTAGTAGAGATGGGATTTTACCGTGTTGGCCAGGGTGGTCTCAAACTACTGACCTCAAGTGAACCACCTGCCTTTCTCCAAAAGTGCTAGGATTATAAGCATGAGTCACCTTGCCTGGCTGGTTCTGTTTTCATTGTTGTTGTTGTTTTTTTTTTTTTTTTTAATTGAGACAGGGTCTTGCTTTGAACTCCTGGCCTCAAGGGATCCTCCTGCCTTGGCCTCCCAAAATGCTGGGATTACAGACATGAGCCACTGCATTTGGCCCTGGGTTTCATTTTCAAATAACTTTGGGAAACACTGCCAGATGGGTACATTTTCCTCTTGGAACTTCATGATGCACATTATACAAAATGCTTTGAGTAATTGCACATCAGTAACAAAAAACAACAAAATCATTCTTTAATTTTATTTAAGCCAGCATTTTCCAAATTTATTTAAGCATGGAGTACTTTTTTGTTTTTTTTGAGATGGAGACTTGCTCTGTCTTCCATGCTGGAGTGCAGTGGTATGATCTCAGCTCACTGCAACCTCTGTCCCCTGGGTTCAAGTGATTCTTGTGCCTCAGCCTCCTGAGTAGCTGGGATTACAGGCACCTACCCCACATCTGGCTGATTTTTGTATTTTTAGTAGAGATGGAGTTTCACCGTGTTGGCCAGGCTGGTCTCGAACTCCTGACCTCAGGTGATCCACCTGCCTTGACCTCCCAAAGTGCTGGGATTACAGGTGTGAGCCACCCCGCCTCACTGGAGTACTGTTTTTATATGAGGAATATCAGCTTAAAAACACTATTCTTGTAGTTAAAAGCCTTCATAGGTTTTCAGTGTGGTTAACTGGCATGACATGTATTCTGTTTTCTTATTATGTAAAGGGACTTTATTCTTTCATAGGCTTTTGTTTTTAAGAACGTCTCACTTTTCCACCCAGCCTGGAGTGCAGTGACACAATCTTGGCGCACTGCAGCCTCGACCTCCGGTGCTCAAGTGATCCTCCTACTTCAGCCCCGCAAGTAACTGAGACTACAGGTGGGCGCCACTCCACCTGGTTGATTTTTGTATTTTATTTTTGTAGAGATGGGGTTTTGTCATTTTGCACAGGCTGGTCTCGGAACTCCTGAGCTCAAACTATCCGCAGGCTTCGGCCTTCCAAAGTACTGGGATTACAGCCGTGTGCCACCATGCCCGGCCCTTTTATAGATTTTAAAAATAGCATTTTAATTACAGAAGTAACTTGCTCATTTTTTTTTTTAACTTTCCACAGGAAAATCCATGTCAAGATGTCATCACTGGTGAATTCTATTAAGCATTTTTTTAAGTTATTATTTTATTTTTCCATAAGTTATTGGGGTACTGGTGGTATTTGGTTACATGAGTAACATGAGTAAGTTCTTTAGTGGTGATTTGTGAGATTCTGGTGCACCCATCGCCCGAGCAGAATACTTGCTCATTGTTGAAGACTAATGAGGGTCTTCCTGAGCTGTGATTTTAGTCGGTCTTAACTCTGACTCTTTCCAGCTGGAAAGAGTCTCAGGCAAGTTAATCAGTTTCTGTAAAGCTTAGTTTCCTTGTCTGCATTAAGGGCATTATTTTAGTGCCTACTGCAGGTAGGTATTATAGGAAATAATTCATGTACTTAACATCTGGCTATTGAAAAAGGCATTTCACCTATAACCCCGCTAGCCATCTTTTACTTTCTTGTTCCATTCTCTCTCTCTCTCTCTCTCTATATATATATATGTGTGTGTGTGTGTGTGTGTGTGTGTGTGTGTGTCTAAAGCACAGGAGACTCTTGACATTCTTGAGAGTTTTATGTCATAAGAGCTTTGTGAATCTCCAGATACTTTAATGGCATTAGAAAATGTATTTTTTTCTCTATAAAAGAATTTTAAGTGATCTTTCAGACTCTTGATGAGTTACTTTGTATGTTATGAATACAGAAGCAGTAGATGAGCAGTTATCCAGGGCCACTCAGTAACTGAATGACTTGCTTCTGTCTGGCCACCTCTGTGCATGTACAGTTCACATATTTGCCTCATCAAAATTACACTGACTTTGAGGATGGCTTGAAAGTAGTAGCGGTTTGCATGTTAAGGCACCGACTTTCAAGAGTCTCTATAGTGATGCAGCTTTTATCGTGTTAGGATTCACATGTAGTTTTATGTTCTACCTTTAAAAATATGTATCATGAATATTTTCTCATGTATGTGTGTGTTTTTAAAGGTACTGCAACAGCCACTTGCAGGTACTTGGCTTTATCCCGAAAAAAGAGAGGAAGAAAAAGAATGATCCGATAGATGAGGTGAAGGTCAGGCACCAGATGGATACCATGGCCTTTAGCTTGACGGTGCCCACGCTGGCCTTGAAGATGCCCAACGGACTGGATGGAATGTCCCTCTCTCCACCTGGGGCAAGGGTCCCTCTCCACTACCTGGAAACTGAGTTAGAAGACCCATTTGCTTTCAACGAGGAAGATGATGACCTAAAGAAAGGGGCAACTGTGAGAAAGAAGTTACAGAGCAAGTTGGCCCAGAATCGGCAGCGCCAGAGAGAGACAGAGATTTTAAAAGTTCGGCAAGAGCACTTTAGCCCCCCTCCTGCACCTTCACAGCAGCAGCCTCCACAGCAGCACTCCCACCTGTCACCTTTATCCACTTCTCTAAAACCTCCAGCGCCACCGCAGGGTTCAGTCTGCAAGTCACCTCAACCTCAGAACACCAGCCTACCAATGCAGGGAGTGGCACCCACCACACACACTATAGCACAAACACGGCAGTTGTCTCACAAGAGGCCTCTGCCCCTCCTGCCATCCAGTAGGGCTCCCCCTGTGGACCCACCCAGGACTGACCGGATCCTCATGAAAGCCACAGCCTTCTCTCCACACTTCTCATGTCTAAGTCGACTGCAGAGACTGGTGAAACTGTGCACCCAGAAACATCAGTTGGACACTGATCTGTTTCCCCATTTAGGTAAGTTATCTATTTTATCATCTCATAGATACATAATATGACAAAATGTGTTCTGTTATGTGGGGCTTCCTTTTCATAATTATTCCATATGTGATGGGGATGGAGTCACAATTGGGCAGAGTGGTACAGTGAAAGATTCTGTATTTAGGTAGATCACCTTAAAGTAAACACAGTTGTCCCTCTACATGTGTGGTGGATTGGTTCCAGGTACCAAAATTTGAGGATGCTCAAATTCCTGATAAAAACAGTGTAGTATTTGCACATAACCTATGCACATCCTCTCATATTCTTTAAATCATCTCTAGATTACTGATAATACCTAATATAATGTAAATGCTATGAAAACAGTTGTTATACTGTATTTAGGGAATAATGACAAGAAAAAAAGTCTGTGTATGTTCAGTACAAATGTAATAATTTTTTTTTTTTAAAGGCTAGTCAAGTGAAGCAGTGGGAGTGGAGAAGGAACAAAGAAATCTGTAACTGGTTGTGATCAATTAGTTGTAAATACCACTGCACTCGGACCAGCCTTTTATTTTTATTATTATTTTTTTTAATTTATTTTTTAATGTAATCTTTTTTCTCAAATATTTTTGATCAGTGATTGGCTGAATGCACAGATGTAGATCCCATGGATGCAGAGGGCCAACATTGGAGGGCGTAATACTTGCTGAATAGGATACAGAAATAGGACTTGGGAATTTAGAATTCCACACATAGCTTTTATTTGTAGCGATAGCAGCATTAAAAGGCAGTTGTGTTTGGTTGTATGCCTTTATGAGTTTAGCACCTGTGCATCTAATGAAGTTCTTTGCATGTCTTATTCTAGGAATGATCATAGTATTGTTAATATCTGGTTACAGTTTTAAAACATTTTTTCCTGTTTAAAAAATTGTCAAGGCAATACCTATTTATAATTTAAAAGTGAGGAAAATACATGTAAAACTTGTAATTTAATGTAGTCACATGTCTGTTTCTCTTTTGTTGCTTCTGAATTTTCTGTTTTGCTTGAGAAAACTTCCTCGATCCCAAGTTTGTACAGATATTCTGTTTTCTATTAATAGTTTGATTGGTTTTGATCATTTAAACCTTTAATTCAGTTGAAATTTATTCTTGAATTTGATATGAGTTATGATTCTCACTTCAGGAAAAATTATTTGCATAATGTGACAGCGATAGAAATATGAGCAAAGATAGAACATGAAGAGATATGAATAGTCAATAAACAAATGAATACCTCAGTCTCTCAGCAGGCAGGAAATACAAATTAAAGCAACAATGAATTACCAGATTGGCAAAATAATAGCCATGTTGGTCAGGGTCAGGGTGTGATATCTCATACATTTCTGGTGAGTAATTTAGCAACATCTAATTAAAAATATATGTATAGGCTGGGCTTAGTGGCTTATGCCTATAATCCCAGCACTTTGGGAGGCTGATGCAGGAGGATCACTTGAAGCTAAGGGTTTGAGACCAGCCTAGGTGACATAGTAAGATCCTGTCTCTAAAAAAAACAAAAATAAGGCTGGGCATGGTGACTCACGCCTGTAATCCCAGCACTTTGGGAGGCTGAGGCAGGAGAATTGTTTGAACCCGTGAGACAGAGGTTGTGGTGAGCCGAGAGTGCGCCAGTGCACTCTAGCCTGGGTGACAGAGAGAGACTCCATCTCAAAAAATGAATAAATAAAAATAAAAAATAAAAATAAAATATATTTGTAGCCAGAAGACTCACTTTTGAGATGCTATCCTGAGGATTAAAAAAATCAAAATGTAAGGGTATATGTGCAAGGATGTTCATTGAAACATTGTTTGTAGCATTGAAAACTTGCAGAGAAACAATTACAGCTAGGAAACATTGACTAAATTATGGTTCATGTATGTTTTAAGAAATATTATGTAGCAGGCTAGGCGCAGTGACTCACACTTGTGATCTTAGCGCTTTAGGAGACCAAAATGGGAGGATCACTTGAGCCCAGGAGATCAAGACCAATCTGGGCAACATAGTAATACCTTGTCTCTATTATTAAAAAAAAAAAGAAAGAAATACTGTATAGCTATTAAAAAGAATGAATGAGGCCAGGTGTGGTGGCTCATGCCTGTGATCCCAGCATTTTAGGAGGCCGAGGTGGGTGAATCACCTGAGGTCAGGAGTTTGAGACCAGCCTGGCCAGCATGATGAAACCCCATCTCTACTAAAAGTACAAAAATTAGCCAGGCATGGTGGTATGCACCTGCAATCCCAGCTCCTCAGGAGATTGAGGCAAGAGAATTGCTTGAACCTGGGAGGTGGAGGTTGCAGTGAGCCGAGATCATGCCATTGAACTTTAGCCTGGGCAACAAGAGTGAAACTCCATCTCAAAAAAAAAAAATGAAGTTTTTATCTTTCAATTGGGATGTGTCCATGGTATATTAAAAAGTGGAAAAAAATCAAGAGGTAATTATTATCCCATTTTGGCAAAAACAAGGTAAATAAACAGGGGATATCAGTATATTGATTAAGTATATGGCTGTTTGCCTGATTGGTGTGACCATAGGTAAAAGTATAAAAGGATATATACTTCCAGGCTGTTAACATCAGCTACCCTAGGGAGGATGGAATTGGGCAGGGTGTATTTTATAAGAGATGAGAGTGGTGGCTTTTCTTACAGCTTTTTATTGTCTAACCTGTTGTTAAACCATCTTTGACTTTTTGTGATTAAAAAGCAAAACTTAAAAAATATATAGACAAAAATAATAAATTAAAATACTCTAAGCTATGTTAATACCCATTTGTTAATACCTTGTTATATTCTTTTTTTTAATTCTTTTTAAAAAAATATTTAACTTGCTTTACCCACATGCCAAATTCTTTCCAATATATAAAATTTGGTTCTTACTATACATACTGTTTTGTAACCTGTTTTAACATTTTTCATATGCAGTATAATTTGTCATGGCTGAATTTTGTCTTCCATTTAAGTCGTATCTAGTTTATGTCTTTATAAACTGTTGTAGATGTATATAGCCTTGCAGTAAAACAATTATTGCCACATCTTTAATTTTTTCTTGAAATAGATTGTTAATTCTGTATCCTAAAAGTGGAATTGCTGATTCTAAGCTTTAGCTTTTCTTTTAAAAAAAAAAGTTTTATATATGTTGCCAAATTTTTCTTTGGAATTATTTTGTCAGCTTATCTTCTTTAAGCAGTGTGTGAGAATAAGTTTCTCTAAATCTTTATCAGTCCTGGTTAGTATTATTACTGTTATTATTGTGTTTGCAAATTAGATAGAAAATCTGCTTAAATTTATATATCTTAGATTAGTGTTTATCATATATTTGGTTTTATGATCCTTTACACTTAAAAATTAATAAGGACACCATAGAACCCTTGTGTATGAGTTGGATCTATTTATACTGTATTAGAAGCTAAAACTGAGAAATTTAAAATATAATTTTTTATTTTTTAGACAGGGTCTTGCTCTGTTGCCCAGGCTGGAGTACAGTGGCACAATCATGGCTTGCTGCTGCCTTGACCTGCTGGGCTCAAGGGATCCTCCCACCTCAGCTTCCCAAGTAGCTAGGACCACAGGCACATACCACCACAACTGGCTAATTTTTAAAAAAAATTTTTGATAGAGATGGGGTTCTTACTATGTTGCCCAGGCTGATCTTGAACTCCTGGACTCAAGTAATCCTCCTGCTTCTGCCTCTCAAAGTGCTGGGATTACAAGCATAAGCCACCATGCCTGGCCTGTCACATACTCTTTCAAATAAAAATGATGAATGAGAAAAAGCAGTTTGGTCGGATTGCCATTAAAACAGTTGTGCAAGTCCTCTTCCTCAGGACAACTGGCATACTTTCTTCCTCTGAAGCAGAGGTGTTTTATGTACGCTTCACATTTACTCAGAATAGTATAAAGAGTACAAAGACATGTACTCGGGTTGGTTTCATAAAATAAATAATCTTTAATAAACAAAAACATTATTAAATAAAACTCTTTTACAACTTGGAGGCATGATGTGAGGAATACAATGACTCTTAGTAAGTTTGATGCCACTGCCTTAATTCATGCTAATTAAAGGAGCCTGTTTACCCACCATTACTTTTATACCATCAGTGTAAGTGTCAACACAATGAAAAAGGCAAATAAGGTCTTAATATTATTTTGTTGAAAATAGTTTTGAGGCCAGGCGAGGTGGCTCATGTTGGTAATCTCAGCACTTTGGAAGGCCAAGACGGGAGGATCACTTGAGTCTAGGAGTTTGAGACCAGCCTGAGCAACATGGTGAGATTCTATCTCCTTTTTAAAATTTCAATTAAAAAAAAAAAAACTTAAAAAAAAAAAACAAATAGTGTTGACCTATATACCCTGAGAGTATTTCAGGTACTTCTGGGGATCTGTGGACCATACTTTGAGAACTGCTATTTTGGATTCATAATATAGTTGAGTATTTGTTCATATTATTTTTTGGACATTTTATTTATTTTGCCTTTCACTTTTTCTGTCCATTTATTTATTTTCTATTGATTGGTAAGAGCTTTTTTTTTAAAAGATGGGATTTGAGCCGGGCGTGGTGGCTCAAAAACGAAAAACAAAGGAGAGAAGGGAGAGACTTTGCAACAAACATACATATAAAAAGCTCTTACCGGCCAGGCGTGGTGACTCACACCTGTAACCCAGACAAGGTTTCACCGTGTTGGTCAGGCTGGTCTTGATCTCCTGACCTCAGGTGATCCCGCCTTGGCCTCTAAAGTGCTTGGATTACAGGTGTGAGTCACCATGCCCATTGATTTTTTAAATCATTTTTAAACAGAATGAAAACACACAGAAAAAGTTTTCAGTAAGAGCTTTTTGTATGTATGTTTGTTGCAAAGTCTCTCCCTCCTCTCCTTTGTTCTTTGTTTCCAGGTATCTGTTATAGCCAGGCACACTGGTGCACTTGTAATCTCTCTGCTATTTGGGAGGCTGAGGCGGGAGGATCACTTAAGCCCAAGAGTTTACAGCTGCAGTGAGGTAAAATCATGCCACTGTGACAGAGCTGAGACCCTGTCTTTTTTTTTTTTTTTTTTTTTTAGACGGAGTTTCACCCTTGTTGCCCAGGCTGCAGTGCAGTGGCACAATCTCAGCGATTCTCCTGCCTCAGCCTCCCGAGTAGCTGGGGTTACAGGCATGTGCCACCACACCTGGCTAATTTTGTATTTTTAGTAGAGACAGGGTTTCTCCAAGTTGGTCAGGCTGGTCTCGAACTCCCAACCTCAGGTGATTCACCCGCCTGGGCCTCCCAAAGTGTTGGGATTATAGGCGTGAGCCACTGCGCCCAGCTGAGACCCCTCTCTTTAAAAAAAAGAAAAAGAAATATCCATTGTGGGAATTTAAATGTTAACATTTTTATGTATTCTCTTTCTCTAAGATTTCTTTCTTTTGAGTCTGGGTTTTGGTTTTGCTTCCTTGTTTGGATTCTCTTCATCCTAAGAGTATATAAATATATTCACCTATATTTTCTTTTAGTCCTTTTATCATTTCATTATTTATATTTTGGTTATCTAGCTGGAACTTATTTAGACATTAGTTTTGATGCGGAGATCTAACAATTTAAAAAAAGTGTTTGCCTCTAATTCCAGCACTTACCAGTATCATCTAAATTTTTATTTATAATTTCACTTATTTCTGGATGCCGATAATTTTTTAGCTTTTGAAAAGATAACATTTTATTTAAAAAAAAATTCAAGAACACCAGGGCCAATATTTTTTTGAATTAAAAAAAAAAAAGAAAAGATAAAATTTTATGTCACCGTAGGGGCTGATGTTTTTTTTTTTTGAGACAGAGTCCTGATCTGTCATAGGCTAGAGTGCAATGTCGAGGGCTTGGCTCTGCAATCTCCATCTCCTGGGTTCAAACGATTCTCCTGCCTCACCTGCCTCAGCTTCCCAAGTAGCTGGAACTACAGGCGAGCGCCACCACACCTGGCTAATTTTTGTATTTTATAGAGACTAGGTTTCACCACGTTAGCCAGGCTGGTCTCGAACTACTGATCTTGTGATCTACACGCCTCAGCCTCCCAAAGTGCTAGGATTATAGGTGTGAGCCACCATACCCATTGTTTTTTAAATCATTTTTAAACAGAATGAAAACATACAGAAAAAGTTTTCAGCCTTTTACATTTATTTTTTCTTTTTTTGAGAGGGAGTCTTGCTCTATTGCCCAGGCTGGAGTGCAGTGGCGTGATCTCGGCTCTGTAACCTCTGCCTCCCAGGTTCAAGCGATTCTCCTTCCTCAGCCTCCCAAGTAGCTGGGATTATAGGTGCATACCACTACACCTGGCTAATTTTTTATATTTTTAGTAGAAATGGGGTTTCACCAGGTTGGCCAGGCTGGTCTCGAACTTCTGACTTCGGGTGATCTACCTGCCTTGGCCTCCCAGAGTGCTGGGTTTATAGGTATGAGCCAGCACACACAGCGACCCTTTTAAGTTTTTAAAAATGCAAACATTTTAGAGGCCTAAGCTTTCAAAACAAAGGATATTTTGGAGAAACCAAAAATAGTAATGCACTTTTATGACAAAGTATTGTCTGTATTCATGTCAGCAAAGAGTACTTAAATAAAAACTCAGTCTTATTAGCTTTTATAGTCCTGTCTGGGCTAGTTATATCAGTTATTATATCAGTTAGTTACATTAAAACTAGTGAAAATGAAGATAATGAAGCCAAGATCACAGGTTTGCTTTATTGGACAGTTAGTTTCACAGCAGGAAAAACACTTCCATCTAGGTTGTGTGTGTGTGTTTTTATTATTATTTTTTTTAATGAGATGGGGTCTCATTCTGTCACCCAGGTTGGAGTACAGTGGCACGATCTCAGCTCACTACAACCTCTGTGTCCTGGGTTCAAGCTATTCTCCCATCTCAGCCTCCCAAGTAGCTGGGATTGCGGGTACCCACTTGGCTAATTTAGGTATTTTTGTGGAGATGGGGTTTCACAATGTTGGCCAGGCTGATCTTGAACTCCTGACCTCAGGTGATCCTCCCACCTCAGCCTCCCAAAGTGCTGGAATTATAGGCGTGAGCCACCACGTCCGGCCCCATCTTAGTTTTTATAACTTAGATCTTGACTTCCTCAGAGAAAGTATAGGTGTCTGAGTAGAAATTATTCTGTTGAAACAAATAAAAGATAACTCATGCTCTATTTTTTAGCAGTGCTTTAAATGTCACTTAGAAGGACCTTACCTTTCAACAACGCTGAAGTTGATGCTGTTGTGATCACTTAATTGCTTTTTTACCTTTCCCCCTACAAATTATTAATTATTTCAGTTGAGAGAAAGTAACTCATTTTTAAAGGTGACCTGACATTTTAGATAGTCATCTTGGAACTAGATTTGAAGTTTCTTTATGCCAATGACAATATGTTATTTAATCTTAAACATTTATAATTTGCATTTCAATTAACCTTTTCTTAATTTCCCTATTTGGCACTTGTAAACTCATTTAAACTGTGGAAGCAATCTCTGAAGTCCTTTTTAATGTAACTGTCTAATACTCTTGATTTTTGAGGTTCTCAAGAAGGAAGACATAAATAAAATACTAGTTATCAAGGTGTCTAGTAAGTTTCATAGAGGTATAAATATATTAAACTTATATAGGCCCACATACTGTTATACTTTAGGCTGTCTGTGCAACATCAGTCTTTATCAAGACCTCTTCAAGATATAAAACTTATTTTTTATTTTTTTTAACTTTTAGAGATAGGGCCTTGCTCTGTCGCCAGGCTGAAGTGCAGTGGCATGATCATGGCTCACTGCAGCCTCAACCTCCTGGGCTCAAGGGTCAATTGATCCTCCTGCTTCAGTCTCCTGAGTAGTTGGGACTGCAGGCATATACCACTCTGGCTGGCTAATTTTTAAGTTTTTTGTAGAGTCGGGGTCTTGGCTATGTTACCCAGTCTGATCTCTAACTCCTTGCCTCAAGCGATCCTCCCGCCTCAGCTTCCCAAACTGCTGGGATTACAAGCATGAGCCAGTGTACCTGGCCAAGGGTAAAGCTTTTATGTCAGGAGTTAAAAATTATTTAATCATTAAAAAGTATAGCATTTGGCTGGGTACAGTGGCTCATGCCTGTAATCGCAGCACTTTGGGAGGCTAAGGCAGGTAGATCACTTGAGCTCAGGAGTTCGAGAGCAGCCTGGTCAACATGGTGAAACCCCATCTCTACAAAAAATACAAAGATTAGCTGGGCATGGTGGTGCTGCCTGTATTGCCAGCTACTCTGAAGGCTGAGGTGGGAGAATCACTTGAGCCCGGGAGGTCAAGGCTGTAGTGAGCCAAGATTGTACCACTACACTCCAACCTGGGCAACAGAGTGAGACCCTTTAACAAAATATTAATATGTACTGCATTTATCCACTTTTCTTTCTAACCTTGTTTTATATGATGGAGCACAAAATCTGACAGCTTTTATTTAAAATAATTGAAAGAAATCCCAAACCTCATTAGTAATAGAACATTACCATCCCACCCTTCCATTTTCCCGTAGAAAGTAAGAACTAAAGAATGGTTTGGGAGTGGGGAATGGAGCGTTTCTGCCTTTGATACTTTATCGTAGGGCCCTTCTTTGTTGAAATGTAGAGTGACTCTATCTCCACTTTTTGACCTTTTTCTTTTTTTTTGTTGTTTCATAAAACCATTCAGAAGAAGGTATTGATCTTTTTCTTGCCTGAACATATGTTGAGCTTCTTTTTTCACCCTCTTGAATGTATTTTATGTTTTTCTGACATCATTTTAATGTAAGTTTTGATACTTAAAGAAATTCTGGCCGGATGCAGTGGCTCACGTCTGTAATCCCAGCACTTTGGGAGGCCAAGGCGGGTGGATCATTTAAGGTCGGAAGTTCGAGACCAGCCTGGCCAACATGGAGAAACCCCGTCTCTACTAAAAATTCAAAAATTAGCTGTGTATGGTGGTGGGCATCTGTAATCCCAGCTACTTGGGAGGATGAGGCAGGATAATCACTTAAACCCAGGAGGCAGAGGTTGTAGTGAGCTGAGATTGTGCCACTCACTTCAGCCTGGGTGACAGGGCAAAACCCCAGTGAAAAAAAAAAAGAAATTCTACCTTTTTTGTGACCTGAACTCTCTCTTTGCTTTTGTTATTTCTACCCCATTAGTGAAGTGTCTGACAAAAGAAGTTCATCTGTAGAATATAGCTTAGCCTTTTTGTTGTCATGTCATTTAAAAAACCCTATTGTGCATCATGCATTCATTATTAATATCTTTGTATGAACAGAAATGAGATTTATCAGGAGGCATTTATTCACACCATCATGGTACTTGCTATAGGTGTGTTGGGTTGTTATTTTGTGTAGCTTTTTAATTTAAATTTTGAATAACAGTAAATTTTTTCTAACTTGCAATATCTCCTGTCTACCCCAGGGTTGGACTGGTCTGAAGAGAGCGGAGAGGAACCGGAGGACTCAGAGCAGGCCTCACCCTACCAGGTTGCATGGTCCATCCGGGAAACCCTCAGATATGAAAGACATGCGTAAGTCTTCTGTTCTGTTATTCTTTTTTTTTTTTTTTTTATATGGAGTCTCGCTCTGTCACTTAGGCTGGAGTGCAGTGGTGTGAACTCAGCTTACTGCAACCTCTGCCTCCCGGGTTCAAGCAATTCTCCTTCCTTAGCCTCCTGAGTAGCTGGGATTACAGGCGCCCACCACCATGCCTGACTGATATTTTTATATTTTTAGTACAGATCGGGTTTCACCATGTTGGCGAGGCTGGTTTCAAACTCCTGACCTCAAGTGATCTGTCCGCCAAGGCCTCCCAAAAGTGCCAGGATTACAGGCATGAGCTACCACTCCTGTCCCAATTTTTATTCTTGAGTGACCGATGTAGCAGGTTGATATTTCCCCCTATATATGCTGATTTTTCTATGTTATTAGATCTAGTTTTATTGTAAAATAAAGGTTCAAAAAGTTGGAAGTGAAATAGACTTCACTCCAATAAATTGGAGGTAAAATAGATTCCACTTGGGAAGAAATGTACTATATTGTTTGAGCAAAGCTACTCATAAATTTTCTTGGTAAATTTGTTTCTGTACCTATCCCATTTATCATTAAAGGAATTAATTATTATAGAATTTAGAATTGAAAAGAACCTAAGAGATTAATTGATCCAATTTCCTCATTTTACAGAAGAGGAAAACAAGGTCCACATAAGTTGAGAAACTTGCACATGATCCCTTGGAGGGCTACATGGAGTCCCACTGTCTTGCTTCTGTATATCTCCTTGGCTGTGTCTGCACAGTAGCTAGAAGTAGTACTTTTTTACTTCACCTCTATCTTCTGCAACATTGATCCATTCTTTGTTTCTACTGTGATACAGTGGTGTTTTGTTTTTTTTTTTAAGGATAAATCTCCTGAGGGGTTTTCTTTGTGCCTTCCTTATTGGAAATCTATTTGAGTATACTGACAGCTCTCTTCAGTTTTTTTTCCCATGTATGTCTTAGGAAAAGAAACATTTGTCTACGATCTGTAGAAGTTGAATGCATACCCCCTTCAATGATAGTAAGAAAACAAACTTTTTTAGGAGACTGCTTTTAGCACTGTACAGATTCACTTGGTGTAGTTTGACAATACCAAGATAGATCCTCGTCTTTGGGGCCAAAAAAATGACTCACTCACTCAGCTAATTATTTATTTAAAATGTTGTGGTTTGAATAGATATTCAGCAATATAGAGGGAGACCAACTGTCTGTGTTGGTTTTTGGATTTATAGGATTGAAAATGTGATTTGTTAGTACACCCAGAGGTGATTAGGCTTAGGGAACTGATTCCCTAGAGTCTAATCTGTACACTAAAATGTACATGTAATGAGAAGTATAATCATCAAGTAGTACAAATGGTCACTGAACAAAATAACACAGGAGGCAAATTATCATCAGAAGCTTATTTGGACATGGAATTAGAGCAAGTAGAGTTAGTTGGATTTTATTAATGGTCAAAGTCTTAAATTATAATAGCATGATGCATCCCACTCTTGGGATTTATTTTCCATCTAGTTGTTCCTGCCTCAATTACCCTTTAGATAGTATTGGAGAATGTTACACCTTTTTTTCTTACTCTGAGGTTCCATTTTATATGTCATTCAAGACTATTTCCTTACCATTAACAGATTCTTTCTTTCAGGTACAGTACAATAGTCAGTTGAGCTTAAGCTTTTTAGTTATAGATACCATCAGTCATACTTCCTAATGATAATTCATATCAGCTTAATTTGACCTGTGATATTTTGGGTTAATTTTACAAATCCAGCAAAAACCTGGTACATGGGAAATTATTAATAAATGGTTATTATCATTTTTAATTTAATTCTCAAGGTAACCTTGACATCAGTATTGAGAGTATATGCCATTGATTGGGAACAATGTATATTCTATTCTGCCTTCTATTCTTGCAGAGTTATCAAAATACTTCTTTTGTTGTTTTAGATTTGTGGCCCTCCTCGTTTTTCTTTATCTCCATAGCATGTTACTCTCTTGGTCACTCTCGTAACTTGCTTCCTCTTTGACTACCACGATACTCTGCTCTCCTGGTTCTTCTCCTTTACTCTGTCTTCCTCCCCCACCCCTCTTTTTTGAAACAGATATTTATCCTTACTTCTTGCCCAGCTGTTGTTGTTTTAATCTTTTCCCGTTCATTCTTTTCCTTCGCTCGGTTATTCATTTTTCATTCATTTGTCATTTACTTATTCAGCACATTCTTGTTGGGCTCTTACGATGCTCCAGTCATGGAGCACTCCATATTTTTAACGTTGGGTGAAACAGAGATCCATTTGGTTTACCCACCTGTCTATGCCTATAATTCCATATTTGTATCTGCCACTCTGCCCTAGAGGAATCTCTGTCCTGTATTTTAATTAATTAATTAATTAAATTTTTGAAACGAGTTTTGCTCTGTTGCCCAGGGTAGAGTGCAATGACATGATCACAGCTCACTGCAGTCTTGAACTCCCAGGCTCAAGCGATCCTCCCACCATAGCCTCCCGAGTAGCTGGAACTACTATACCACCACGTTTGGCTAATTTTTAAATTTTTTGTAGAGATGGTGTCTTGCCAGGTTGGTCTCAAACTCCTGGTCTCTAGGGATCCTCCTGCTTTAGCCTCCCAAAGTGTTGGGATTATAAGCATGAGCCACCATGCCTGACCTATAATGTATTTTAAACTTCCATCTTTATTCTAATTTCTTGTTGAAGCTACCTGTCATTTATTGTACCTTGCTGTGTTTAATTGTAATAGAAAATAGCAAGCTGTAGAAAACTGGCCCTACCTGGCTGGGCGCGGTGGCTCACGCCTGTAATCTCAGCACTTTGGTCATGCTGGTCAGGAGTTCGAGACCAGCATGACCAACAAGGTGAAATCCCGTCTCTACTAAAAATACAAAAATTAGCTGGGCGTGGTGGTGGCACGCCTATAATCTGAGCTACTCAGGAGGCTGAGGCAGGAGAATTGCTTGAACCTAGGAGGCAGAGGTTGCAATGAGCCGAGATTGTACCACTGCACTCCAACCTGGGTGACAGAGCAAGACCCCATCTCAAAAAAAAAAAAAAAAAGAAAAAAAGAAAGAAAATTGGCCCTACCTAGGCTGTTCATTATATTTTCAAGAGGATGTTGCCATTTCAAATGCTTCAATGAGGTCATTGAGTTTTGGAAAGAAAAAGTGACAGTGATCTTCCACCAAGTTTGTGCCTAAAGAACCTTTTTGTGAGTTTTTTTGCTAATCCAGGATTGTACCTTAAGGAATTTTTTTGTTTGTTTGTTTTGAGTCAGGGTCTTACCCTATCACCCAGCGCAGTGGCTAGATCATAGCTCACTGCAGCCTTGACTTAATGGGCTCAAGTGATCCTCCTGCCGCAGCCTCTTGAGTAGCTGGGACTACAAGTGCAGGCCACCATTTTAAAATTTTTATAGAGATAGGGTCTTAACTATCTCTATAAAATCTTGTGTTGCCAAGGCTAGTCTCAAACTTCTTGCTTCAAGGAGTCATCCTGTGTTGACCTTCCAAAGTATTGGGATTACAGTCATGAGCCGCTATACCTGTCCCTAAAGGATTTTTTTTTTTTTTTTTTTTTGAAACGTAGTCTCACTTTTTCATAAAGGCTGGTTTGCAGTGGCGTGATCTTGACTCACTGCAACCTCCCCTCCCCACTGAGGTCAATTGATTCCCCTGCCTCAGCCTCCTGAGTAGCTGGGACTACAGGCACCCACCACCATGCCCGGCTAATTTATATATTTTTTAGTAGAGATGGGGTTTTACCATGTTGGCCAGGCTGGTCTCGAACTCCTGACCTCAGGGGATCCACCTGCCTCGGCCTCCCAAAGTGCTAGGATTACAGATGTGAGCCACCTTTTAATCTTGCTTTTGGTTTCTTTGATTCTCTTTATTTTTATATTTTTAATTTCATTGCTTTGTGTTATAATTTCTGTTATTTCCTTCTGCTTGTTTTGGGTTTAATTTGCTTGTCTTTTTGTAGTTTTTAAGGTGACAGTTTAAATCAGTTGTCTGAGATCTTTCTTGTTTTTCAATATTGACTCCTCGTTTTACATTTCCTTTAAGCACTGGTTATAGCTGTGTCTCACAAATTTGAATAAGACATTTTCATTGTTATTCAGTTCAAAATACTTTTTTTTGAGACAAGGTTTCACTCTGTCACCCAGACTGGAGTTCAGTGGCATGATTATGGCTCACCGCAGCCTTGACCTCCTGGCTTAAGAGATCCTCCCAAGTCAGCCTCCTGAGTGACTGAGATCATAGGCGTGTACTACCACCCATGGCTGATTTTTATTATTTTGTTTTTTTGTAAAGATGGGATCTCAAACTCCTGGGCTCAAGTGATCCTCCCGTCTTGACCTCCCTAAATGCTAGGATTACAGACATGAGCCTCTGTGCCCAGCCCCAAAATGCTTTGTAATATCCCTTTTGATTTCTTCTTTGATCTATGGGCTATTTAGAAATATTTACTTTTTGAGTCTTTTGGTATTTCCCAGATACTGATTTCTAGTTCAATTCTGTGATCAGAAACCACATTTGAATATAGTATTCTATAAATGTAAATTAGGTCAAGTTGGTTAATATTGTTGTTCATGTCTTCTACATCTGTGGTGATGTTTGTCAACTTGTTATATCAATTACTGAGAAAAGGATCTTGAAATCTCAGTGAATTTGATTGTTTCTCCTTTTGAGTCTGTCATTGTTTATTTCTCACATTATGTATTTCTGTTATTAGATGCATAATTGTTTAAGATTGTTTTGTCCTCTTGAAGGGGCCTCTTTATTGTTATAAAATGGCCCTCTATATCCCAGTAACAGTGTTTGCTCTGAGATTTTCCTTATGTGGCATTAACATAGCCACTTCGTCTTTCTTTTGATTAGTGAAAGCTTGGTATCTTTTTCAGTCCTTTTGCTTTTAACCTGTTTGTGTCTTTTTATTTAGAATGAGTTTCTTATTGTTAGTGTATTACTGGGTCTTGCTTTTCTATCTCCTCTGACAGTCTCTACTTTTTATTTGGAGTATTTAGACAACTTAAATTTAATATGATATTGATATTATTGGTTTTAAATTTGCTGTCTTTTGTATTTGTCTCATCTATTCTTTGTTCTTTTCTCACTTTTAAAATTATTTTTTATGATTGTATTTTATCTCTTTTTATAGCTTATTAGCTGTATTCGTATGCTTTGTTTTTGTAGTTGTTGTAGGGTTTATATTATACATCTTTAATTACTACAGTCTACCTTCAAGTGTTAAACTGCTTCATGTGTAAGAACCTATAACAGTGTCCTTTCATTCCTACTCATTTAATTTATCTACTCTGACAGTGTCTGTTTTTTATTTGGAGTGTTTGACCAGTTGAATTTAATGTTATCATTTGTATTACTGCATTTATTTAATTTTTGAAACAGAAACAAAACATTGAAAACTGTAGCTTCTGGAAGAACCGCTTGTTCTTGCCGGTCTTGTATCTCTCTTTGAACTTGACCTTGGCCTCCCATTGGGCGTTGTGTTGAAGAACAGGATCTCTGAAGATCCTTGTCATCCTTGTCGATGACAGTTTTGTGTAAGGGGCTATCCACAGAGTACATTGTAGGCATAGGATGATTGTAGTTATAAACCTTCACAAAAGACTTGATCTTTGACCTCTTGGTAATCTTCTTTTCGCCCATGGCAGCTGTGACTTTGCAGAGATAGTGATTAATTCCAACCACCAGAGCCTGGATGTAGGGCCAGTCTGAGGTATTGTTTACTATGACAGCTGTGTGTCCAGCCAGAATAGTGCTGGCCAGGACCAGCACCAGCACCACTTTCCCAGATTTCATGCACTTGCCCATTTTGACAGCAACCACTGAGGGATACATCAGAAAAGAAGGAAGGCTGTTATACATTTACATCTAACATATTAATTCTTATTTATGTGAAGCCATCTGGTCTTGGGCTTTTTTTTTTAATTTTTGAGACAAGAGTCTTACTCTGCCATCCAGGCTGGAGTGCAGTGGCGTGATTTAGGCTCACTAAACCGCCTGAGTTCAAGTGATTCTCCTGCCTCAGCTTCCTGAGTAGCCGGTATTATGGCCATTCTTGCAGGACTAATATGGTATAGTATTTTAGTTTTGATTTGCATTTCTCTGCAAATCAGTTTTGCAATTAGTGATGTTGAACATTTTTTCATATGTTTGCTGGCCATTTGTTTATCTTCTTTTGAGAACTGTGTATTCATGTCCTTAGCCCATTTTTTAATGGGATTGTTTGTTTTTTCCTTAGTGATTGTTTGAGATCTTTGTGGATTCTGGATATTAGTCCTTTGTCAGATGTATATATTGTGAAGAGTTTCTCTCACTCTGTGGGTTGTCTGTTTACTCTGCTGACTGTTCTTTTTGCTGTGCAAAAGCACTTTAATTATGTCTCAGCTGTTTATCTTTGTTTTTATTGCATTTGCTTTTGGATTCTTGGTCATGAACTCATTGCCTAAGCCAGTGTCTAGAAGGCTTTTTCCAATGTTATCTTCTACAGTTTTTATAGTTTCAGATGTTAGATTTAAGTCCTTAATTGATCTTGAGTTGATTTTTGTATAAGGTGAGAGATGAGAAGCCAGTTTCATTCTCCTACATGTGGCTAGCCAATTATCCCAGCACCATTTGTTGAAAAGGGTGTTCTTTCCCCAGTGCATGTTTTTGTTTGCTTTGTCAAAGATAACTTGGTTGTAAGTATTTGAGTTTATTTATGGCTTCTCTATTCTTTTCCATGGGTCTATGTGCCTATTTTTATACCAGTACCATGCTGTTTTGGTTACTATGGCCTTATAGTATAGTTTGAAATTGGGTCGTGTGCTGCCTCCAGATTTGTTCTTTTTGCTTAGTCTCGTGTTGGCTATGTGGGCTCTTTTTTGATTCCATATGAATTTTAGAATTGTTGTTTTCTAATTCTGTGAAGAATTATGGTGGTATTTTGGTGGGGATTACGTTGAATTTGTAGATTGCTTCTGGCAGTATGGTCATTTTCTTCTTCTTTTTTTTTTTTTTCTTTTTTGAGATGGAGTTTTGCTCTGTCACTTATGCTGGAGTGCAAGTGGCATGATCTCAGCTCACTGCAACCTCCACCCCCCAGGTTCAGGAGATTCTCCTGCTTCAGTCTCCCGAATAGCTGGGACTACAGGCACCTGCCACCATGCTTAGCTAATTTTTGTATTTTAAGTATAGACGGGGTTTCAATATGTTGGCCAGGCTGGTCTCAAACTTCTGACCTTGTGATCTGCCTGCCTCAGCCTCCCAAAGTGCTTGGATTACAGACATGAGCCATGGTGCCTGGCATTTATTTATTTATTTACTTACTTTTTTGGACAGTATGGTCATTTTCACAATATTGATTCTACCCATCCATGAGCATGGGATGTGTTTCCATTTGTTTGTATCATCCATGATTTCTTTTAGCAGTGTTTTGTAGTTTTCCTTGTAGAGGTCTTTTGCCTTTTTTGTTAGGTATATTCCTAAGTTTTTTTGTTTTTGTTTTTGTTTTTGTTTTTTTGCAGCTATAGTAAAAGGGGTTGAGGCCAGGCGCAGTGGCTCACGCCTATAATCCCAGCACTTTGGGATACCAAGGCAGGCGGATCATAAGGTCAGGAGATCAAGATCATCCTGGCCAACATGGTGAAACCTTGTCTCTACTAAAATACAAAAAATTAGCTTGGTGTGGTGGTGCTTGTCTGTATTTCCAGCTACTTGGGAGGCTGAGGCAGGGGAATCGCTTGAACCCAGGAGGTGGAGTGAGCTGAGATTGCACCACTGCACTCCAGCCTGGCAAGAGAGCAAGACTCTATCTCAAAAACAAAAACAAAAAGAGGTAGGGTATGAGTTCTTGATTTGATTCTCTGCTTGGTCGCTGTTAGTATCGAAAAGAGCTACTGATTTGTGTATGATACTCTTACATCCTGATACTTTGCTGAATTCTTTTATTAGTTCTAGAAACTTTTTGGAGGAGTCTTAATGGTTTTTGAGGGTAAATGATCAGATCATCAGCAAACAGTGACAGTTTGACTTCCTCTTTACTGATTTGGGTGCCCTTTATTTCTTTCTCTTATCTAATTGCTCTGGCTAGGACTTCTAGTATTATGCTGTAGAGGAGTGTGAGAGTGGGCATCCTTGTCTTGTTCCAGTCGTCAGAGGGAACGCTTTCAACTTTTCCCCATTCAGTATTATGTTGGCTGTGGGTTTTTCACAGATGACTTTTATTACTTTGAGGTATGTCTCTTGTATACTGATTTTGCTGAGAGTTTTAATCATAAAGCGATGCTAGATTTTGTCAAATGCTTTTTCTGCATCTACTGAGACGATCATGTGATTTTTGTTTTTAATTCTGTTTATGTGGTGTATCACATTTATTGGCTTACGGATGTTAGACCATCCCTGCATCCCTGGTGTGAAACCCATTTGATCATGGTGAATTATCTTTTTGATATGTTGTTGAATTTGTAGTTAGCTAGTATTTTCTTAAAAATGTTAGTATCTATGTTCATCAGGGATATTGGTCTGTAGCTTTCTTTTTTGGTTATGTCCTAGTTTTGGTATTAAGGTGATGCTGGCTTCATAGAATGAATTAGGGAGGGTTCCTTCTTTCTCTATCTTGTGAAATAGTATCAAAAAGATTGGTACCAATTCTTTGAATGTCTGGCAGAAGTCTGCTGTGAATCCGTCTGGTCCTGGACTGTTTTTTGTTGGTAATTTAAAAATTACCACTTTAGTCTCGCTGCTTGTTATTGGTCTGTTCAGTGTATCTAATTCTTCTTGATTTAGGCTAGGAGGGTTGTATTTTTCCAGGAATTTATCCATCTCTTCTAGGTTTTCTAGTTTATGTATGTAAAGGTGTTCGTAGTAGCCTTGAATGATCTTTTATGTTTTACTGGTGTCAGTTGTAATATCTCCTGTTTTGTTTCTTAGTGAGGTTATTTGGATTTTCTCTCTTCTTTTCTTGGTTAATCTTACTAATATTCTATCAGTTTTATTTATCTTTTCAAAGAACCAGCTTTTTGTTTCATTTATCTTTTGTATTTTTTTGTTGTTTCAATTTCATTTATTTCTGTTCTGATATTTGTTATTTCCTTTCTTCTGCTGAGTTTGGGTTTAGTTTGTTCTTGTTTCTCTAGTTCCTTGAGATGTGACCTTAGAATGTGAGTTTGTGCTTTTTCAGTCTTTTTGATGTAGGCATTTAGGGCTATGAACTTTTCTCTTAGCACTGCCTTTACTGTATTCGAGAGGTTGTGTCATTATTATCATTCAATTTGAAGAAACTTTAAAGGTCCATCTTATTTCATTTTTGACCCAATGCTCTTTCAGGAGCAGGTTATTTAATTTCCATGTATTTGCATGGTTTTGAAGGCTCCTTTTGGAGTTGATTTCCAGTTCTATTCCACTGTAGTCTGAGAGAGTGCTTGATACAATTTGAATTTTCTTAAATTTATTGAGGCTCATTTTGTGACCTAGCATATGGTCTATCTTGGAGGAAGTTCCATGTGCTGTTGAATAGAATGTGTATTCTGCGGTTGTTGGACAAGGAATTTTACTATTATATAATGTCTCTCTTTGTCTCTTTTAACTGCTGTTGCTTTAAAATTTGTTTTGTCTTATATAAGAATAGCTACCTCTGCTTGCTTTTGGTGTCCATTTGCATGAAATGCCTTTTTCTGCACCTTTACTTTAAGTATGTGAGTCCTTTTATGTTAGGTGAGTCTTGTGAAGGCAGCATATAGTTGGTGGATGAGTTCTTAACCATTCTGCGGTTCTGAATCCTTTAAGTAGAGCATTTAGGCCATTTGCATTCATTGTTAGTATTGAAATGTGAGGTATCGTTGCCTTCATTGTGCTCGTTGTTGCCTATGTACTTTGGTTTTTTGTTTTTGCTTTCTAACTTGTATTTTCGTTTTATAGGTCCTGTGTGATTTATGCTTTAAAGAGGTTCTGTTCTGATGTGTTTCCAGGATTTGTTTCAAGATTTAGAGCTCCTTTTAGGAGTTCTTGTAGTAGTGGTGGTTTGGTAATAGCAAATTCTCTTGGCATTTGTTTGTCTGAAAAGACTGTCATTCCTTCATATGTGATGCTTAGTTTTGCTGGATACAAAATTCTTGGCTGATAATTGTTTTGTTTAAGGAGGTTGAAGAAAGGGCCCCAGTCCCTTCTAGCTTGTATGGTTTCTCCTGAGAAATCTGCTGGTAATCTTGGGTTCAAAGATCCCTGTGATGTCAGGCAGGTTACCTAGTGCTTCTGTCTCACAGCTCTTAAGATTCTTTCCTTTGTCTTAATTTTGGATAACCTGATGACAGTGTGTATAGTCTCAGGTTCCCAGGTCAGTGGAGTTGTGTACCTAGGAGTATTATGACTGCCTCTGCTGAATCAAGCAGGTTGTCAGGGAAGTGGAAGAAAGCCAGCAGTCATAGGCCTCACCCAGCTCCCATCCAATCTGAAGGGCCAGCCTCACTCCCACCATGCCCTGCCTAACAGCCCCATGTCTGTTTCCAGGCAGTGGGCAAGCAAGGCTTGAGAACTTGCCCCAAGCTATCTGCCTCCTAGCTGCAAAAGAAAAGGGCTTTGGTTCTTTCCCCACCTGTGGAGTCTGCACCTGGGATTTGCTCCCTCCCCCAGATTCTGGCCCGGAGGATTCTTGCCAGGTTCAAGTTGTTACGAAGTTCAGCTGGAGATTTCCTTCTCCCTGTGGCATTTTCCCCATGCCTCTGGCTGCCCTCATGAAAGATCCCTGTAATACCAGGTAGGAATGGCCTGCTAAGGGACCCAGTGAGCTCTTAGAGCCTTTCCTCCTTCTTCCTCTACCCTTGTAATTCGCTTGGCTCTCTAAATTGACTCAGCTCCAGGTAAGATTGGAAACTTCTCCTGCAAACTAGACCTTCAGTTTCCCCAGCGGGGTTGTGTGTTCGGGAATGGAGGATCTCCCTTTCCCAGTTCCCAAATACTTTGGGCACTCAGTATTTGGGATGTCTCTCAGGTCTTGCAGGAGCAGTCTGCTTCCTTCAGAGGGTCTGTGGGTCCTCTCGGGATTTCTGGTTTGTTTTTGCAATTGTTCTGGAGCTAAAATTCACAGTGCAAGCCTCTGTACTCTGCTCTGTCCGTCCAAGTCGGAGATGCAGTCCAGTCCTGCATCGCATTGCCATGATGATCGTCAGTATCTTCTCTATTTTCAGCCAGTCCTAGCAGTGAAGCACCATCTGGGCCTAGTGCACGAGGGGCGTGCAGCACAGGAGGCAGGCAGGGCCAAGCAGCGGTCGCAGTGCTGTCCTAAGAGTGGGACCAGAGCCAGGGGACACTGAGGTGGCGATAGTGGTGATGGGGGCGCAGATTTTAGCAACTGATTATTCACCCAAGCTTTACCTTCCCTTTAAGACCTGCCCTTCCTCTCCGTTTACTTTTTCTATGAATGAGACATCCAGTTTTCTAGTTACGTAGATTCAAAGCCATTGACTTTCTAATCCTTCATATTGAGTCACCAAAGTGAGTTACTTCTCTTATGATAATGATGCTTATATGTCTTGCTTTGTTTGTTTTTTGAGACAGGAGTCTGTTGCCCAGGCTGGAGTGCAGTGGCATGACCTTGGCTCACTGCAACCTTCGCCTCCTGGGTTCAAGCGATTCTCCTGCCTCAGCCTCCCAAGTAGCTGGGACTACAGGCATGGCTAATTTTTTTGTTTTTTTAGTTCTTTGCTTTATACATGATGCTACTGTCCTTCTCCAGTCTTCCTTAGTGGAAACTGCTGCCTGCTTATTGTCCCTTCCCTGGTCCTTGCTAGCTGACAAAGCTTGTCTTTTATACATGCAGATTGCTTCACGCTCTCCAGTCCTGCTCCTTCCATCCTAGCATGGATCCTTGTTATCTCTTACCTGGAGTTTCACAGTAACTTTTTAACCATCTTCCTCTCTTTCTTCCTTTGTTTATTTTATATCTGCTGCTGACTGTAATCATTGTCATGGCACACCTCTGTTATTGTATTTTCTTAACAATTACCAAGCTTAGCAGTTAGGATTGCAAAACTTAAAAAATTATGAGACTTTTGCCTTGCCTGTGGAATAAAGGTTAAACTCTTTAATTTGACATTTAGGTTTAGAAAGCTAAACTTACCTATCATTATTCCCTTACAGACCTCATACCTTAGCCAAACCAAGTTACTTACATTCTTGCTGTTCACAGTCCTATCTCTTTATCTTGGCTTATGTGTTCTATTTGTGTGAGGTCCTCTTTCTTCAGGGCTCATTTCTGCTGTCACCTCCTCTGCAAAGCTTTTCTTTCCTTCCAGCAGAGTCTATTTTTTTTTTCTGAGACACAGTTTTGCTCTGTCACCCAGGATGGAGTGTACTGCTGCGATCTCAGCTTACTGCAACCTCTGCCTCCTGGGTTCGAATGATTCTCTTGCCTCAGCCTCCTCAGTAGCTGGGATTATAAGAATGCACTGTCACACCTTTTTGTATTTTTAGTAGCGTACTTTTTGTATTTTTAGTAGCGACAGGATTTTGCCATGTTGGTCAAACTCTTGACCTCAAGTGATCTGTCCACCTTGGCCTCCCAAAGTGCTGGGATTATAGGTGTGAGCCACCACGCCCGGCTCTTCCAGCTGTCTTTCCAGTGAACTTCAGTAACACCATACCTAGACCTCTGTTGTGATACTTTACTATTCTCCATCTTGTGTGAAAGATATTTATCACACTTGCTAGCTCTGTGAGAACTCCCAAGTGTAGACCTGCTTTCAGAGGTCAGGGAATAATTCAAAATGAAGAATCCTGGGCCCTATACCATTGAAATTCTGGTTCAGTAGGCTTGGGGTAGGTCCTAGGAATCTGAAACTTTTAAATGTTCCCAGATTTTTCTTATTTGTGGATAGATATTTGAATCATTGGCCCATCTGCCCCACTAATTTAACTTATAAAAGTAGTTTTTTATTCTTTTTGTTTTTTGAGACAGAGTCTTAACTGTCTTGGCCAGGCTGGGTTGTGGTGGCACGATCTCAGCTCACTACAACCTCCGTCTCCTGGGCTCAAGCAATTCTTTTGCATCAGCCTCCCAAGTAGCTGGGATTACAGGCGTGTGCCATCATGCCCAGCTAATTTTTGTATTTTTAGTAGAGATGGGGTTTTACCATGTTGGCCTGGCTGGTATTGAACTCCTGATCTCAGGTAATCCTCCTGCTTCGGCCTCCTAAAGTGCTGGGATTACAGGCATGAGTCACAGTGCCTGGCCACTGATTTTATTCTTTCTTGGATTGTTTTAACTTCTGGGAAGTGTCTTGTCTAAATTGCACTATAAACTCTGAAACATTGGTCTCTCTTCTGTAGTGCTGAGCATAATAGATACACAGTAAATGTTGAATGTTGAATAAATGAAAAGATTGAAGTAAAATCCTTCTGTTTATAGATCTGTAGTAAAAAGTATACTGAAGAGAAGGTGCTTCTTAGGAGAGGTACTAAATAGAAGTTTAGCTGGGCACGGTGGCTCACACCTGTTATCCCAGCACTTTGGGAGGCTGAGACAGGCGGATCACCTGAGGTTGGAAGATAGAGACCAGCCTGACTAACATGGAGAAACCCTGTCTCTACTAAAAATACAAAATTAGCTGGTCGTGGTGGCGCATGCCTGTAATCCCAGCTACTCAGGAGGCTGAGGCAGGAGAGTTGCTTGAACCCAGGAGGCAGAGGTTGTGGTAAGCCGAGACCACGCCATTGCACTTCAGCCTGGGCAACAAGAGCGAAACTTCATCTCAAAAAAAAAAAAAAATAGAAGTTTATAGAGTAGCCTGTTACAGGCTGTGCTGAAGAAAAGAATAGTAATACCACTTAAAAGAAATCAAGCAATGAATAGCAGAAGATTGGTAAGATAATATACAGTCCATGGTGTCACATGTGTCGTATTTACCTAAGACAGAAAAGAAAGAAGCTAAAATAACAGGTCAGTTTTCAAGTCCAGTATGCGTTATTCCTAACAGTAAAAGGTAAGATCACATTTGTTCCATAGAAAAGTGGCCTTTTAAACCTCGCTGGCAGTAGACATTACTAACTAACCTCAGCACCCTTTCTTGTTGAGCTTAGATGTTCCCTCAGCATCCTTTCCACATAGCCTTTCAGCCAGGACACTGATCAATCACATTATTAGCATGTGATGGAAAATCCTGTATATAATCCCTGATTTAGTAAATGCTGTTTAGGATAATTTCATAGTTTAAAAAAATACGTGGTAGAATTAATGTAATCCCTACAACCAAAATTCTCTAGGCACTTAGCAAGAAAAAGGTAGTTAAAAACCAGAATGTTTAAAAGGGCAGCTCTTAGATAGTAAATGGTTAGGATTCACTACTCAATTTCTGGTAGGACCTTCTTTTATGAAATTATGCTATGTGTTTCCTCATAACTGTCATGTCATTTACTCAGACTTTTTGTAAGTAAAGAGAAAGAAATGAATTTTTTCTCAAGAGTCTCTAGTCACTTAAAATTTAGAAGACACTCGTATATTGTGTCTAATGATACCATGCTAAGAAAGCTGTTTCTGAAAACACTGGATTAACTCTATCCTTATTGTTGAAATACTGCACTTATTTTGAGCTCTACTGGAATTCTCTTACTCTAATTGTGTTAAGTACCTGCTAACATGCCACAAAAGTTTTAAACCTGTGCATTCAGCCGCACTTCCTAATTCCCTTTTCCCCTGCCTAAAACGAACCTAATGTGTAATCGGTTTTTCATTTCTCTCCCTGCACTTTCCAGGTCAGATGATGATGATGCGGAGAGTAGGAGCTCCAGGGTGACCCAACTTTGCACTTACTTTCAGCAGAAATATAAGCACCTCTGCCGCCTGGAGCGAGCAGAAGCTCGTCAAAAGAAATGCCGGCATACTTTTAGGAAAGCTTTGCTGCAGGCAGCCAGTAAAGAACCAGAATGCACTGGTCAGTTAATACAAGAACTGCGGAGAGCTGCATGCAGCGGAACCAGGTTAGAGCCGTGCACAGCTACCTATTCCTAAGGGGCTCATCTCAGTTTGTTTTCTTTATTTTGTGAGGGGATAGTTGGAACACAAGGGTAGATAGCCACTAAGTCCCAAATATTTAAGCATTGTGTTTTGGTTTTCTTGCTTTGTTAAAGTGCTACAGGTGGCAAAATAATATTGCCATGACCTAACAGTAAAAGTAAAGCATTACTAAAATTTTGCTGAAATTTGATTAGAATTTATTCATTGAAGATTTGAGAAGGTTACCTGGCTTAAAAAAAAAAAATTACAATGCTTAGAAATTTCATGTTCTTTAAAAGTAACAGTTACAGTTTTTTAACTACAAAAGTAGTATTTCATGTTTATTTACTTGTGTTATTTTAGTTTCTTTTCTGTGTTGGTTTTTGTTTTTTTGTTTTTAGAGACAAGGTCTTGCTCTGTCGCCCAGGCTAGAGTGCAGTTGTGTGATCATAGCTCACTGCAGCCTCAAACTCCTGGGCTCAAATGATCCTCCCACCTTAGCCTCCTGAGTAGCTGGGACTATAGGCATGTGAAACCTTACCCTGCTAATTAAAACAAAATTTTTTTTTGTAGAGATGAGGATGGCAGAGGGAGACTCCCTCAAAAAATAAAATAAAATAAAATCTGAATAATGTTAGTCTTTCCTAAAAAAAAACTGTCGTATTTATTGATGAGTAAGTGGAATAAGCTATTGAACCCAAATTAAGCATCTTGCAGCCCACAGTCCTACAGTGACTATGTTGTTTGTGTGTAAACATCATTGTTTATGGGGGATGCTATAGGGCATATCAAAGGGAATCCTGTAGTAGATTTTTTAAATATTAAAGACATGAAAAAGTTTTGGTAATTTCCTTTGTTTTGTTGGGCTTATTTGGATAATAAAAGATATCTAAATTACATCAAGCATTTTTACCTTATTATTTTTTTCTTTTTTCTTTTGAGACCAAGTCTTGCACTGTCACTGGGGCTGGAGTGCAATGGCCTGATCTCGGCTCACTACAACCTCCACCTCCCAGGTGCAAGCAATTCTCCTGCCTCAGTCTCCCAAGTACTTGGGATTACAGGTGGCTGCCACCATGCCTGGCTGGTTTTTTGTATTTTTAGTAGAGACAGGGTTTCACCATGTTGGCCAGGCTGATCTAGAACTCCTGACCTTGTGATTCGCCCGCGTCGGCCTCTCAAAGTGCTGGGATTACAGATGTGAGCCACTATGTCCAGCCATTTTTACCTTAATTTATCCATGGAGTTATTGAAATTCTGACTTTGGATTTATTTTAAGAGGTAATTGGTAAGTTAGAACGTAAGGTAATTTTAAAAAATGAAACCAATAGTTATTTTGCAAGTTTAGAATAAAGAAAATGAGGGAATGTATTGTACACTAGGCTTGTTAGATAGCTGAGCAGTTTATTAGAGTATTTAATGAAAATTATCCCTTCGGGCCAGGTGTGGTGGTGCATGCCTGTAGGCTTAGCACTTTGGGAGGCTGAGGCGGGTGGATCATCTGAGGGCCAGAGTGTGAAACCAGCCTGGCCCACATGGTGAAACCCCGTCTCTACTAAAAATACAAAAAATTAACCTGGCATGGTTTCAGGCACTTGTAATCCCAGCTGTTCGGGAGGCTGAGACAGGACAATCACTTGAACCCGAGAGGCGGGGGTTCCAGATCATGCCTTTGCACTCCAGTCTGGGCAACAGAGCAAAACTCCATCTCAAAAAAAAAAAGAAAAAAAGAAAAAAAAGTTGAGCCATCTATTTAAATCTAGACCAAGAGAATTTGGGCTTAGCTGCCAGAATAGTAAAGGTTTATTTATTTGAAATTGTATATTATTTTTACGGGGCTAAATTTAATGTAAATGACTTTTTAAAGAAACGATGGATAAACTAGTAGAAATAAACTGTTTAGTTCAATGATGATCCACTTCCCTACTCTTATAATCCTGACAAATCTTGCAGAAATCTTAGTTAAGGCAGGTTCTAAGGCAGCACCATGGATATATAAACAGTGTTTACAGTTTATATGAAATTAATAACTATGGTTGAAGTATTATTTATATTTTGTGTAAATTCGTATGTAATTTAGATTCTGTATGGCCTTACCTAATGAGTGTAAATCATTTCATTGAAACCCTGAGAAAGATATTACAAACAAACAAAACAAAATATTTTTTGTTCGTCATATCTGACTTGAACTTAGTATGTTAAGTAGATTTTTTTCCTCATACTCAGACTTGTAAAGGCCTAATAGTTTGTAATGCTTTATAGAGTCATGTAAATAGGATAGGTTTTGTTACTTCTAAGAATTGTGTTTTTTTTTTTTTTCATTAGAGATGGGGGTCTCCCTCTGTTGCCCTGGCTTGTCTCAAACTCCTGGGCCCAAGCGATCCTGTTTGATGAGGGGAGCCCTCCTCTGCCTCCCAAAGTGCTGGGATTACTGGTGTGAGCCACTGCACCAGGCCCCTTGCTAAGAATTTAAATGTTACTTATTTGTGTTTTTGTATGTTTGTGTAAAGAAACTGGAAGGATCTGCAAACTAATAACATGAATACATTATAGAGTCAGTGAGGGGCTGGCAAATTAGGGGGCAAGGGCGAGAAGTCGATTCTTTACTGCCTAGCGTTCTGTTCTTTCATTTTTTTATGGATCCATTTGAATGCATTGCTTATTCATAAGATTTTAAATAAATTAAAATATTTAAACATTAAGTGTACAAATGGAGCTAAGATTTAAATAATAAAACATGGATTGCACATATAATAGAAACTTGAAAAAATAGATCTAAAATGAGTACATTTTGGAGGATAAAAGCTACTCAGCCATTTCTGCATATCAGTATCCTCTTCCCCATGTATGAGATGAAGATTTTTTTTTTTTTTTTTTTTGCAGATTTATGGGTTTAGCAGCATGAGGCAGTCAATTCCTAATGATGGTGCTAATTACAGTCGTGACTAACAACCACTGACTGTTTACTATTTAACACTATATACTGTATATAAGTGGTTTAGATGTGCTTAATCTTTTTATGCTCCCAACAACCCTGCCAGCTCAAGGAACCTTATTGTCTCTGCTTTACAGGTGAGGAAACTGAGGCTTAAATCAGGCCAGGTAACATGCCCATGGTCACATAGCTAGTAAGAGGGAGAGCTGAGATTCAGAACCAGCTCTGTCTGATTCTGTCTACTCTCAGTTCTTCATCACTTTACTGCCTCTTTCTGAAGAAAAAGGAAACAAGACATCACTTAAAAACAACAACAGATAAGCATACTTGAAACATATTATGATACAATTATTTGCTTTGAATGTCAGCAAATTAGGGATATAACACAATTGGTAATTGTAATACCTTCTTTCTTTAACTCACATTTGCATTTTATTTAGTGACCAGAGATGTTATAGATATTATAATGAGGGTGTTACAGAGCTGTGACATCATGTTGAAAAATTACCCTGGATTTTTAAAGCATTTTTAAAAACTTAATTTTGTGGTTTTCTTTCCTTAGCATAAGCCGAACCAAGTTGAGGGAGGTGGAACCAGCAGCATGCAGTGGAACCGCGAAGGGTGAACAGTGCACTAACAAAGCCCTTCCATTCACCAGACATTGTTTCCAACGTATCCTTTCAACTCCATGGAATGTGCATTGAAAAAGTACTGCCTAATTTGGGGCCATACATTTCATTTTTAAATCAAGTGTATGACTTTTGAAACCATAACTATTTAATGTTTAAAATAATTTTATATAACTTATAATTTTTGTGATGTTCTCTGAGTAATTTTTCCTGCTTTATTCAAACATCACGACAAAACAAGCAAAATTGTTAGCAAATGGCAAGTTCCTCTAGTGTCTGTCACTTAATTATATTTTGTTAATAGAATTCTGGTCCCTCAGGTGATTCCTGGTAGCTTTTGAGAAGGAACTATAACATTCATGGATGGAAAAAATCAAATCACATTATTTAAAAACTGTTTTTAGTCTTCTAAGACAGTTACACAATTTTACACTCTTATAGTACTTTTTCCTGTAAGATCAGTTTACTCTTTTTAGTGAGTACAGTGCTGATTTCAAATGAATCAAAGGTAACAAACATCACTGACTAGGAAAGACTATCTCTTTTTAAACAGTATACTTGAGGAAACCTATGTTAAGGAGCTTTAGGTTGGTGATGAAATCTTGTTGCTGTGACTTTTATTGAATATTTAAAATCAGATAGCACTTAAAAATACCAATTACTTATCTTTACCATCTATTTAATTTTTGCCCTCCTTTCTGTTCTTGGAACAGCTTTTTCAACACACTTTCTATGTAATAAAGGCTTTATAAATAGTTTTACTTAAAAAACCATAAAGGAAAAACACAAAGGTCCTTAATAGATATAAGGTAACTCTTAAGGAAACGTAGTAGCTAAAAGTATGAGTGGTTAAAGATATTGATGATGTAAAAACCCATGTTTGTTTGTTTATTTAGAGGCAGGATCTCACTCTATTACCCAGGCTGGAGTACAGTGGCACAATCTCTGCTCATTGCAGCCTTGACCTGCCTGGGCTCTGGTGATCTTCCCATTACAGCTTCCTCAGTACCTGGGACTACAAGCATGCACTACCATGCCTGACTAATTTTTATACTTTTTTGTAGAGGTGATGTTTTGCCATGTTGCCCAGGCTGGTCTCGAACTCCTGAGGCTCAATCAGTCCATTCACTTTGGCCTCCCAGAGTGCTGGGAATATAGGTGTGAGCCACTGTGCCTGGCCAATAGTAAAGTTTTGATTTAAAAGTAATTTTTCATAAGTTGTGACTTTGGTGCTGGAAATGTGAAGCAAAATATTCAGCTCTGGAAAGGTGAGTTTTTAATAATTATATCTTTAAATTTTTAATCTTGGTAAGTACCATAGGCAGAAAATTTTCCTTTTAAGAGCTGTTAAAAAATAAAAACAAAAACCATTGGCCAGGCGTGGTGGCTTGCACCTGTAATCTCAGCACTTTGGGAGGCTGAGGCAGGTGGATCACTTGAGGTCAAGAGTTCGAGACCAGCCTGGCCAACATGGTGAAACCCCATTTCTACTAAAATTACAAAAAATTAGTAAGGTGTGGTGGTACACATCTGCAGTCCCAGCTACGCGGGAGGCTGAGGCAGGAAAATTGCTTGCTTGAACTTGGGAGCCAGAGGTTGCAGTGAGCCGAGATAGTGCCATTGCACTCCAGCCTGGGCAACACAGCGAGACTTCATCTCAAAACACAAAACAGAAACCATTAAGTGGAACTTTAAATGGAGTTCACATGTTAAGAAGGAAATGACCCTGCTTTTCCAAATAACACAGTTTGGTTCAGAATGGTCATTAAGGAGACTGGTGTCAGGATCCCATTAGCAAAATAGAGTCCTTCAGAGTTGCCATCTGATAAATTCTACTATTATTTTCCCATATCAGTAGTTGAGCTAGTTCTTAATAGCTTTTATGGATAATAAAGTTTGTACTTATTAAACATAAGTTGGGGAACAAGCAAATTTTATATAGAAACTGAAAATTAGAGTTTCAGTGTATTTTATTCCTAACTTACAAAAAAAACAGATATCCTCTTGAACCACTCTCAGCAGCTCTTCTCAAGTTGCACAGCCAAGTTTGCAGATGGACAGCAGTGCTCTGTGCCAGTTTTTGACATTACACATCAGACACCTCTGTGTGAAGAACATGCCAAAAAAATGGTAAGTTCTGCAACAGAGGTTTTCAAACGTTTGGTAGCTATCCACTGTAGGAAATACTTTGTGACTTAGAACAAACTATGTATGTATATAAATCACTGAAACAAGTTTTGAGACAGGATTTTTATTCCCTTAAGATACATTTTATTACCTTAAGATACATATACGTAGCACATTTCCTAAATACTTTCTTTGTTCCTATGTCTCTAGGTTTTTGCTTTCTTACATACAATTTTACAAATGTCTTGAATAGTTGATAAAATTTCGATCAAAGGTCTAGCCTTTCTATAAATCTATTGAACGTAATTATTGCTTTCGTTAATGCTAGTATTATACATCCTAATTAACTCAGAATAATTTAGAGGAGAGACAAATTTGAATTTGAGGAATATCTAAATTATATAATCATTTTAAAGGAAGTTCTTTTTTATTGTTTTTATCCATCAAGCAGTTGTTGCAAGATACTCTCCTAGGTACCTTATGTACTACAAAGTGAAATACTTCCTGCCCTCTGTAAGCATGTTATAGTTATCAGGGATCTTTAGGGTGAGGGAATGGGTATTAGACCAGGACTTCATAGTTGGAACTTGTGATCCTTGCTTTGCCACCAGCTCGGTGTATAACTAGGGACTAAGGATTCAGGCTTTTTTGGACCTCAGCCTCAATGTGTGTGATTCACTGATATATTAGTCTGTTTTCACCCTGCTGATAAAGACATATCTGAGACTGGTCAATTTACAAAAGAAAAAGGGTTAATTGAACTCACAGTTCCACATGGCTGGTGAGGCCTCAAAATCATGGTGGAAGGCAAGGAAGAGCAAGTCACATCTTACATGGATGGCGGCAGGCAGAAAGAGAGCTTGTGAAGGGCAAATCCCATTTGTAAAAGCATCAGATCACATTGAGACCCATTCATTATTATATGAACAACACAGGAAAGACCTGCCCCCATAATTCAATCACCTCCCACTAGGTCCCTCCCACAACACATGGGAATTATGGGAGCTACAAGATGAGATTTCGGTGGAGACACAGAGCCAAATCATATCATTCTGCCCTGGCACCTCCCAAATCTCATATCTTCACATTTCGAAATGAATCTTGCCTTCCCAACAGTACCCCAAAGTCTCAGCTCATTTCAGCATTACCTCAAGGCAAGTCCCTTCTGCCTATGACCCTGTAAAATCAAAAACAAGTTAGTTACTTCCTAGATACAATGAAGGTACAGCCATTGGGTAAATACAGCCATTCCAAATGGGAGAAATTGGCCAAAACAAAGGGACTACAGGCCCCATGCAAGTCCAAAATTCAACAGACAGTCAAATCTTAAAGCTCCAAAATGATCTCCTTTAACTCCTTGTCTCACATCCAGGTCATGCTGATGCAAGGTATAGGTTCCCATAGTCTACCATTCTGGGGTCTGGAGGATGGTGGCCCTCTTCTCACACCTCTACTAGGTAGTGTCCCATTAGGGACTCAGTGTGGGAGCTCCCACCCTACATTTTCCTTCTGCATTACCCTAGCAGATGTTCCCCTTGAGGGCCCCGCCCCTGCAGCAAACCTCTGCCTGGGCATCCAGGCATTTCTAAACATCTTCTTTGTTTTTTATTTTTGAGACAGAGTCTTGCTCTATCACCCAGGCTGCAGTTCAGTGGTGTGGTCTTGGCTCACTGCAACCTCTGCTTCTGAGGTTCAAGCAATTCTCGTACCTCGGCCTCCCAAGTAGCTGGGATTACAGCCACCGTGCCTGGCTAATTTGTTTGTAGTTTTAGTAAAGATGGGGTTTCACCATGTTGGCCAGAGTGGTCTCGAACTCCTGACCTCAGGTGATCTGCCCACCTTGGCTTCCCAAAGTGCTGAGATTACAGGCATGAGCCACCATGCCTGGCCTATTTTTATACATCTTCTGAAATCTAGGCTCAGATTCCCAAACCTCAGTTCTTGACTTCTGTGCACTTTCAGTCTCAACACCACATGGAAGCTGCTAAGGACTGGGGCTTCTACCTTCTAAAGCAACAACCAAGCTCTACCTTGGTCTCTTTGTGCCATGGCTGGAGCAGTTGGAATGCAGGTTACCAAGTCCCTAGGCTGCACAGAGCAAGGGGGCCCTGTGTTTGGCCCATGAAACCATCTTTTCTTCTTAGGCCTCCAGGCCTGTGATGGGAGAGTCTGCCATGAAGACCTCTGACATGCCCTGGAGATATTTTCCCCATTGTCTTGGGATTAACACTCAGCTCCTTGTTAATTATGCAAATTTCTGCAGCTGGTTTGAATTTTTCCTCAGAAAATGGAATCTTTCTTTTCTATTGCGTTGTCAGGCTGCAAATTTTCCAAACTGTTATGTTCTAGTTCCCTTTTAAAATGGAATGCTTTTAACAGCACCCAAGTCACATCATGAATGCTTTGCTCCTTAGAAATTTCTTCCACCAGATACCTGTAAATTATCTCTCTCAAGTTCAAAGTTCCACAAATCTCTAGGGCAGGGGCAAAATGTTGCCAGTCTCTTAGCTAAAACATAACAAGAGTCACCTTTGCTCCACTTTTCAACAAGTTCCTAATGTCTGTCTGAGACCATCTCAGCCTGGATTTCATTGTCCATATCATTATCAGCATTTTTGTCAAAACCATTCAACACGTCTCTAGGGAGTTCCAAACTCTCCCACATTTTCCTGTCTTCTGAGCCCTCCAGACTGTTCCAGTCTCTGCCTGTTGCCCAGTTCCAAAGTCACTTCCACATTTTTGGGTATCTTTTCAGCAGCACCACACTCTACTGGTACCAATTTACTCTATTAGTCTGTTTTCACACTGCTGATTAAGACATACCTGAGACTGAGCAATGTACAAAAAAAAAAAAAAAAAAGAGGTTTAATTGGACTCACAGTTCCACATGGCTGAGGAGGCCTCACAGTCACAGCAGAAGGCAAGGAGGAGCAAGTCACATCTTACGGGGATGGCCCCAAGCAGATAGTTTGTGCAAGGCAGCTCCTGTTTTTAAAGCCATCAGATCTTGTGAGACCCATTCACTATTGTGAGACTAACACGGGAAAGACCCACTCCCATAATTCAGTTATCTCCCACTGGGTTCTTACCACAACACATGGGAAGTAGGGGAGCTACAAGATGAGATTTGGGTGGGGACACAGCCAAACCGAATCAGCTGGCTTCTTCACCAAGAACTTGTTTTATTTTTTAGGTTTCTTTTACAGAGCATGTGTTCTGAAAAATTTGTATACTAAACCATATATTGCAAATGTTGAATAATTATTTTCCCACTTTAATATAAAACATTTAAAATACAGGCACTTTTTTTGTTTTTTGTTTTTTTTTTTGAGATCGAGTCTCACTCTGTCACCCAGGCTGGAGTACAGTGGCTCCATCTCGGCTCACTGCAAGCTCTGCCTCCTGGGTTCAAGCAATTCTTGTGCCTCAGCCTCCGGAGTAGTGCATGCCACTACACCTGGCTAATTTTAGTTTTTTAGTGGAGATATGTTGGCCAGACTGGTCTCGAACTCCTAACCTCAGGTGATCCATCTGCCTCGGCCTCCTAGAGTTCTGGGATTACAGGCGTGAGCCACTGTGCCGGGCAAATATAAGCTCTATAAGCTTTTTTTTTTTTTTTTTTTTTTTTTTTTAGCTTATTCAGGCTTTGTCATAGCTAAGGAACAATTTTTATATGCTTTTTGAACCACTTTTGTGGACCTTCATTGATGATTTCACAGACCCTTGGTATGGGCCCTGTAGCTTTCAAATCATGAAAGTAAATGATCCCAGCTGCATATTTTCATTTTAAAGTTCTGCCATTCCAGCATACTTCAAAGACCAGGAAGATATTGTTAAGTAAAAAAACTGGACTTCATTGTCTGCTTTAGGAACTTCTTATGAATGAATTTTTGGTTGCTATAACATTTATCGTGTGAATGCTTTTAGAGAAATTGAAAGCAGCTTTATTCTTTTCAGCTGGTTAAACATTCCTACTTAGGTGAATTAATGAGGCAAACCTGAGACTGAATTAGTATAACATAAGTTAGTCATAAAATAATATACATTTTATATAACAAGCATAATTATATGAATTCTTTTTAAGTATTTACAATACAAATTTTTGAAAATGGTTTTCTCTGATGATAAAGAATCTGACACTAGTTTGAGCTATTTTGGTTTTAGGTTAAAAATTACATAAGAGACTGTAAGAAGCATTGTACCCCATCAGTACTCCTGTGAGAGACTGACATTGGGAGATGAAAAGTCTGTTCAAATCTCTTGGCTCTGCTTTCTTTTTTTGTTGAGACAGAGTCTAACCCTGTTACCCAGCTTGGAGTGCAGTGGTACAGTCTCGGCTTCTGCCACCTCTGTCTCCCAGGTTTAAGCAGCTCTCCCACGGTGGCCTTCCAAGTAGCTGGGACTATAGGCATGCACCACCACGCCCAGCTAATTTTTGTATTTTTTGGTAGAGATGGGGTTTCACCATGTTGGCCAGGTTGGTTTTGAACTCCTGACCTCAAGTGATCTGCCCACCTTGGCCTCCAAAAATGCTGGGATTACAGGCCTGAGCCACTGTGCCCAGCCGCTATTTTCATATTATATTCTGAATCCAAATACATTTTATCAATTTCACTGCTACCATTCTAGTCAAAGCTACCATTATCTTTGCCTGGATTATAATAATAGTCTAATTGATCTCCCTTCTTGCCATACCCCCCTGCTGGTATATTTGTTGTTGTTGTTGTTGTTGTTGTTGTTGTTGAGTCGGAGTCTCATTCTGTCACCGAGGCTGGAGTGCAATGGCGTGATCTTGGCTCACTGCAACTTCCAACTCCCGAGTTCAAGCAATTCTCCTGTCTCAGCCTCCTGAGTAGCTGGGAGGCACTTGCCACCATACCCAGCTACACAGGAGGTATATTGTTTACATAGCAGCCAGAGTAGGCTCGGTGTGTCTATGTTCTACTTTCTTTGAATTGAATTCACTTTTGAGTTACACTCTTAAGAGTTTTGCAGATGCATGCAGTTGTATAACCACCACCTAAATCAAGATACAGAACAGTTCCCTCAGTTCCCCAGAGTCTCTTATACTACCCCTTTGTGGTTATCCCTTTACTCCATCTCCACTAATGTATTTTCTGCCCCTATAATTTTGCATTTTCCAGAATGTCATATAAATGGTATTCTGTAATAAGTAGCCTTTAGAACAAGCCCTTTAGACGATATAT
Source organism: Cacajao melanocephalus (assembly GCA_963573385.1). Classification (NCBI taxonomy): domain Eukaryota; kingdom Metazoa; phylum Chordata; class Mammalia; order Primates; family Pitheciidae; genus Cacajao; species Cacajao melanocephalus. The sequence continues at coordinate 56,167 of CAUYLG010027795.1, read as the reverse complement.
CTGTTCATCTTAGCTCCGTAATCAAAACCTGCTAATGGCTTCCCATCACATCCTCCTGGCACTGCCTCCCAAAGTGTTGAATAAATTAATGGTTAGGCACATGGATGGAAGGAGTTAAGATTCAGAAATAGGATGTGACAGCCATTGGTAAGAGACTCCAGCTGAAGAAGTCCAGGCTATCAGGCAGAACATGGTATTCCAACAAATGTAAGATCCTGCGACAGATGGTGAATGCATTGCCTTGACACAGAGGTAGAATGAGACAAAAGTTGGGAGTGAATAGTATTTCACTGTGCACTGAAGCTAGGTAAAAGAACAGCTGGCATTAGGAATCCCTTAGGGAGCGGGGGCTCTAGCTGTCTGGAGGCGAGTGAGGCAGGTATCGATCATGGGCTGTTCTGGGGCTGTTCTGTGTAAAGTGTCTGGCACAGTACCAAGAGTCCCGCAGGGCCCCTGCACACAAGCTTAGGGAAATCAGGGAAGAACCTAAAACCTGACCCAGGTGATTACTGAGAGTCTTACAGGTAGGACTTGTTTCCTCTTGGGTGAGAACTCCCTGACTTCCTCCTGAGATCAGCACTGGTGCTGGCGGGCAAGCCTGGAATGAATGCTGAGCACAATGTTCGGGTACTGGTCGTTGCACATTCACCATTTGTTGAGTTAAATAGTGGACATAATACAAGTAGACCTCAAGTGTTGAGACAAAAAACTACAAAGTCTAAGAAGTAGCCTCTTTATTTTATTTTATTTTTTTGAAACGGAGTTTCGCTGTTGTCACCCAGGCTGGAATACAATGGCATAATCTCAGCTCACTGCAACCTCTATCTCCCGAGTTCAAGAGACTCCCCTGCCTCAGCCTTCTGAGTAGCAAACATTACATGCACATGCCACCACGCCTGGCTAATTTTTGTATTTTTAGTGGAAACGGAGTTTCACTATGTTGGCCAGTCTGGTCTTGAACTCTTGACCTCAGGTGATCTGCCTGCCTCAGCCTCCCAAAGTACTGGGATTACAGGTGTGAGCCACTGTGCCCAGCCAGAAGTAGCCTCTTTTTTTTTGGTTTGTTTGTTTTAAATGTGTGTATTTGTGACTTAACCTGAATTATGTTTATATTCAAGTATTTGAGTAGGATTAAACCTGATTTTAGATTTCCTGAATTTATGCTTTAATTTTATTCCTTCTTGTTTTCAATTTTTTGATGCTAGAGTTAAGGAATTAATTAAAGGTGACATCAATTGCAAACCCCACTGTTTTATGTGCCACTAAGAAAAAATGTTGCCAGTGATGCAGTACTTTATTATCACTTAGAATTTTTGTTTTATACTTATTAAAGAGCTCTTAAAAGACTTATTTAGACTAGATTTTTATCTTATACACCGTTCCTGGTTTTGGCTGTACTGCTTGACATGTGAAAGGCAGTGTTTTCTACATACTTCAGTAGAACAGCCTCACCTACTTTGTGCTTACTTTCCTTTCTCACTTGGTTGATGCCTTATAGAAAAAAGAAAAAATAATTGTGGTCAGTTGTTCAGTAATGAATATATGCTTCACTAATATTATATTAATTTTATGCCCTACTGCTCTTTGTGCCTTTCTGCATTCACAACAAATTTTCCTCCACATGTAGTACCAACAATGTACATACCTTAATTCAGACGATGCCAGTACAAAGAACTGGAACTGAGTGTGTGTGTGTGTGTGTGTGTGTGTGTATGTCAGTGTCAGCAATTATAAGATGCCAAGAACTTAAAGTGCTTCCCAATTGCAGAGATATTAAAATGTAGATCTTAGAATTCACAAAGTTTGGTGTCTTCATCATTGTTAAACATAATTTTGGGCATCCAGTATGTTTTAGGCATCATATCGAATATTAAGTATTTTTTTAGGTAACTGTCAGGTTTTTCCCAGATAATCTCAGTTTAAAAATCCATTTATTCATTCCAAAGGATAATTTCTTGAGAGGAGATAACTCCCGTAAAGTTCAGCACCAGCAGCAGAGGAAACCCAGGAAAAAAACCAAGCCTCCTGCACTAACCAAAAAACACAAGAAGAAGAGAAGGCGTGGACCTCGTCGACCCCAAAAACCCATTCCCCCTGCAGTCCCCCAAGGGAACCTCAGCATGCCTGCCAGCGTCTCACTGCCAGTGGAGGCCTCTCAGATCCGGTCAGTGGTGGTACTGGGACTTAATTTTTCTTACATATTTTCAGATTCTTCTCGGAACATCTAGCTTCAAGAGGTTATTGTAAAGTTGTCACTAGGCTACAGAAGCCATTTAGTATATCAGCCTAGATTTTTAAAATAGTTTTTGATACAAATTTTACCTGTATCTGGCGGTGTTTTATCTAAAATTAAGCTTTTGCTCATAATAAAATAGATGCCAAAATTGAGTTTAATTGTATACTCTCAAAAAACTTTTTTTTTTCTTTTTCGTTTTGTTTTTTTTTGGACACCAAGTCTTGCTCTGTCATCCAGGCAAAGTGCAGTGGCACGATCTCGGCTCACCACATCCTCTGCCTCCAGGGTTCAAGCAATTCTCCTGCCTCAGCCACCCTAGTCTGAGGTCACTGGCATGCACCATCATGTCAAGCTAATTTTTGTATTTTTGGTAGAGACGGGGTTTCATCATGGCCAGGCTAGTCTTGAACTCTTGATCTCAAGTGATCTACCCTCCTCGGCCTCCTGAAGTGCTGGGATTACAGGCATGAGCCACCGCACCTGGCCTCTAACTTTTAAGAATGTTAGCAGAAATTCCATGTACCAACAGAAGTATTCCATTAGAAATATGAGACATTATTATATTGGCAGGGTTAAACATTTTGACCGGAAGAATGAAGCTTTTGTTTTAGCTAAGCATCTCAATTTTACCTGTTGTTAATTTCATTTTTAAAATTATTATTTTGACCAGATTTGAAATTCTAAAAAACATCAAGACACATTTGATACACCAAATTGTGATTCATTTTATTAATTTGAAGTAAAAATATTACCTAGTAGTTGTTGTTGTCTCTTAATACATGGGTCAGGTTGCAGAAATATATGACTGCATATGGTGAGGCCTGTATTTTTACAGTGATTCTACTTTCAGATTTCCTTCTTTTAAAGTAGAGGAGGAGATACTATAAGTTAGGATTTCTCATGTTTCTGTTGAATATAAAAAACCTAGGGCCAGGTGCAGTGGCTCACACCTGTAATCCCAGCACTTTGGCAGACTGAACAGGTAAATCACAAGGTCAGGAGTTTGAGACCCGCCTGGTCAAGATGGTGAAACCCCATCTCTACTAAAAATACAAAAATTAGCCAGGCGTGGTGGCTGGTGCCTGTAATACCAGCTACTCGAGAGGCTGAGGCAGCAGAATTGCTTGAACCCAGGAGGCAGAGGTTGCAGTGAGCCAAGATTGCACCTCTGTACTCTAGCCTGGGCAACAGAGCAAGACTCTGTCTCAAACAAACCTAGAAGACATTAGGATTGGCTTTAGCTTAAGTAATTACTTCCTTACTTTCCATCTGTCTGATCCCTTTGCTGGAGTTCAAGACCTACTGGGGCTTTCTGACCTTTAAAAAAAAACAACAAACCTAAAAGACATTAGCTAGTTTTGTTTTGTTTTGTTTTGTTTTGTTTTGTTTTGTTTTGTTTTGTTTTGTTTGAGACAGAGTTTTGCTCTGTTGCCGGGGCTGGAGTGCAGTGGCATGTCAGCTCACTGCAACCTCTGCCTCCTAGGTTCAAGCAATTCTCATGCCTCAGCTCCTGAGTAGCTGGGATTACAGGTGTGTACCACCATGCCCAAGTAATTTTTGTATTTTTAGTACAGACAAGGTTTTGCCATGTTGACAGGCTGATCTTGAACTCCTGGCCTCAAGTGATCCCCACTCACCTTGGCCTCCCAAAGTGCTGGGATTACAGGTGTGAACCACTGTGCCCAGCCTGACATTAGCTTCTTTTCATGTTGAATAAACTTGGCTTGGTGGTATTGGTATGAAGATAAAGTGGGAGTTATAGAACCGACTGTGTCCTCTTTCCCAGGAGCCCATCCACGCCAGAGCTGAGTGCTGATGAGTTGCCGGATGACATTGCCAATGAGATCACTGACATTCCACATGACTTGGAATTGAACCAGGAAGACTTTTCAGATGTCCTGCCACGGCTACCTGATGACTTACAAGATTTTGATTTTTTTGAAGGTATAGTCAATATTTTGACTCAAGGAAACTGGTTTTAAAAATGAGTTTATAAGAAAGGAAATACTGTTTTGAGATGTGTTTGTCATATTTCTCCTCACATACAATGTCTTTCACTGTAGATAGGAAATATAATACCATTGCAGCTATTTTACCCCTTTTAGAAGATAAGGAATGTACAGTTTGTTTAGCCATCTCATAATTTGGTGACTAGATTTATAACTGTTTCTTTCTTTCTTTTTTTTTTTTTGGAGACGGAGGCTCACTCCGTTGCTCGGCTCACCGCAACTTCCCCCTCCTGGGTTCAAGCGATTCTTCTGCCTCCGCCTCCCAAGTACCTGGGATTACAGCCATGTGCCACCATGCCCGTCTAATTTTTGTACTTTTAATAGAGGTGGGATTTCACTATGTCAGCGAGGCTGGTCTCGAACTCCTGACCTCAAGTGATCCACCCACCTTGGCCTCCCAAAGTGCTGGGATTACAGACGTGAGCCACCGTGCCTGGCCCAACTTTGTTTCTTTAAAGTTAATACTTTTACTTTATTTTTGGACAAGGATATCTTGAACACGAGTTTTGTTTTTTTAGGGGAATGGAGTCTCGCTCTGTTGCCCAGGCTGGAGTGCAATGGTGCCATCTCGGCTCACTGCAACCTCTGCCTCCTGGGTTCAAGCAATTCTCCTTCCTCAGCCTTCTGAGTAGCTGGGATTGCAGGCATCCGCCACCATGCCCGACTAAGTTTTGTATTTTTAGTAGACAGGGTTTCACCATTTTGGTCAGGCTGGTCTTGAACTCTTGACCTCAGATGATCCACCTGCCTCAGCCTCCCAAAGTGCTAGGAATACAGGTGTGAGCCACTGCACCTGGCAGAGCATGAGTTCTGAAGTCTTTTAGAACTTGCCCTAGTTTTATGCTTCACCTTGTACTTCAACTGAAGTGCACTTTTCCAAAACGATGTTTGTTTAATCCTGCCAACTCCCCATACATTCCGGAGAAATCTTTTATACTCTTAGAATGTTTCTTTCACCGTTAAAAACTGAATATTTTCATGGCGATTAATCAAGGTCCTAACAGTAGATTTTTTAAATATTAGAAATGAAATCAAAGTAGATCCATTGGTTTCCATTTTATGAAAATTAGTAAGAAATGGGAAAAGAATGAGGGAGAAGGATTAGAGAGTAAAGCAAAAGCATTTTGAAAGATAACCCATGGAATGAACTGAGTGCTTAGTATTGTGCTAAAATAGATGTATGAACATCTGTGTTTTAACCTTCCACAGCTGCCCTCTAGCTGGGAGAGTCAGGAGTAGAACAGGCAAGGTGGACCTGTCCTACACAGCCTTTTGTCTCAAATCCAAGTTGATATTATATGTTTTCTATTTTAATGATGGTAATATAATTTTAGGTAAAAACATATATAATCACATAGTCACCATGAGTTTTAAATTTGTAATCCATAGAGTTTCTAAGAATTTAGTACTTTGATAAGATGGTTTTTGAGATATTTTTTGGTAAATAAACTGAAGATGGTGATTCAGGTTCCAGGACAGCTGACATTTCAGACCGGTCCTGCAGATTATTATTTCACTTTTTCCTTCCAGTCCAAATCTTGGAAACTTTTCTTTTCAAGAGGGACTCTTTTTTTTAATAGAATATTGTTTAAAATAATTCAAATGTGTGATTTTTGTGCTACGGAACTGAAAAAGCTCTACTGATTCTTGATGGCTTTTGTTGACTCAGGGAAGAATGGAGACCTCCTCCCAACTACCGAAGAGGCTGAGGAGCTTGAGCGGGCCTTGCAGGCTGTAACTTCTCTTGAGTGCCTGAGTACCATTGGGGTCCTTGCCCAGTCAGATGGTGTGCCAGTCCAGGAGTTGTCAGATAGAGGAATAGGGGTGTTCTCCACAGGTACTGGAGCATCAGGAATACAATCCTTGAGCAGAGAAGTGAACACAGACCTAGGGGAGCTATTGAATGGGCGTATAGTACATGATAATTTTTCTAGTCTAGAGCTGGATGAGAACCTGCTCCGTTCTGCTACCTTGTCAAACCCACCTACACCCCTGGCAGGGCAGATTCAGGGGCAGTTCTCTGCCCCAGCCAACGTTGGCCTTACTTCTGCCACTCTGATCAGCCAGAGTGCACTTGGGGAGAGAGCCTTCCCAGGACAGTTTCATGGACTTCATGACGGCAGCCATGCCTCCCAGAGGCCACATCCTGCCCAGCTGCTGAGCAAGGCAGATGACCTAATCACCTCACGACAGCAATACAGCAGTGATCACTCACACTCCTCGCCCCATGGAAGCCATTATGATAGTGAGCATGTGCCGTCTCCCTACAGTGACCATATCACCTCTCCCCACACAACATCGTACTCTGGTGATACTATGGCAGCTACCTTTTCAGCAGAGATGCCCATCATGGCGCAGCACTTGCTCCCAACCCAACTTGAGGTGCCACTTGGAGGAGTGGTAAACCCCAGAACTCACTGGGGCAATCTCCCCGTCAACCTCGGAGATCCCTCTCCATTTAGCAACCTTCTCGGCGCAGATGGACATCTTCTTTCCACTTCCCTATCCACGCCACCCACCACTTCGAACTCAGAGACCACACAGCCTGCCTTCGCCACCGTGACCCCCAGCAGTTCCAGTGTGCTTCCGGGGTTACCGCAGACCAGCTTCAGTGGCATGGGGCCTTCTGCTGAACTAATGGCCTCCACCTCTCCCAAGCAGCAACTCCCTCAGTTCAGCGCAGCCTTTGGCCACCAGCTGAGTTCTCACAGTGGCATTCCTAAGGACCTGCAGCCCAGCCACAGCTCTATAGCCCCTCCTACAGGCTTCACAGTAACAGGTGCCACAGCTACAAGTACCAATAATGCATCTTCTCCTTTTCCCTCCCCTAACTGAGGGTGTCTGTGTGTTTGCAGGCAGGTGGGGAACCCAGTGTTTTCTTTGTTTCCTCTTTAGCACCCCTCTCCCCTTTTCCTAAAGAAGATTTAAAAAATAACAGATGGGGATTAGAGGGGCACCCCCCTTCCCAGTTCAATAAGTGGCCCTGCAGTGGACCTCGCTACAGTGTTCACATGTGCTCCTTAGCACTGGTGCTCATTCCCTCCTGGCAGGCCCACTCCGCCCCAGTGGTTTCCTTAGTGGTTCAGCACAGTGACTGGGTAGGATTGATTTTTAGCAGCAAGTCCTAGAAGTGGAAGATACCTCAGAATACCAGTGCCCTTTACTATTTCCTAGTATTCAGATCAATGCTTTCCATTCTATTGCCAGGTTTTTACATAGGTGGTTCTAGATAGAATGATCATATTAATTCAGTTCCTGTATAAGAGACAGCAAATGGTGTGTGGCAGGTCAAGACTCTGACTTAGCACCAACTGCTAAACATCATAGTGAGGCCAGGATTTCATTCCTAATTGTGATCATGTTTAACTAAAAGAAAAAAATGTGTCTTTTGACTGCCTGTGAGTATGTGTGTGCCCACGCGTGTGTTTTTGTGCAGTGCAGGAAGCAGCAGTCCCATTAGTTTTTTTGTTTTGTTTTTTTTCCCCCTCTAATGAGTATAAGGGTCTTACTTTTCTCCTCTCCTACATCTCACAATCCTAATAAGGTTGGTCCTTCTTTTCCTCAAGTTTCCTGAATAGGGTGGGTGGTGGGCTGGTCGTGTGAATAGCACAACCTTTTTCTGCTTAAAACCCAGGAAGAAACAGAACATAGAAAGCTTGGATTCCTGTCAGTGAGGTAGGGATGTCCTGAAAAGCTTGCCTGGGGCGACTGCAGGCTGCAGGGGTTCTGGGGCCTGATGGTCCCTTTGCCTTTTCAGGCATATTTGTTTGTAAACCCCTCTCTCATGGAATACATTTGCAAGATGTAATTAAAGAAAATATTTTGATGTGAAAAAGCAGGATAGGTCAGATAGATTTGAAAAGATGGGATCTGTGAACTCCTCGATCCATCTTTTGCTTTTGAATTTTTCATGTTTACAGTAGTGATTCTTTGGTAAGATTTGTAAAATGTTGAAGACACTTGTAGAATCAGTGTACCAGTTGTGAAGTGATGTGTAATATCTGAAGGATACACATTTTAAAGTTTCTTTCAAAGCAGAATATGGAAATTAGACATAAATTTTATCCACCCTTTGGTACTTTTAAAATAATTTAAGTACTTGGGTTTAAGTAAATTTGAAAATAGTTTTGGGAAATGTTTTTAAAATACCAGGATTTTAGGGTTAAAAATCATATTGGGTAGTTTAGGAAGTTTGTGACTATGAAATGAATTTGTGAGGTTTCTTGCCTGCCTTTTATTTTCCCCCCCAGAGAAGGGTGGAACTAGATTTGAAAGGCATCTCTACTCTGCTTTTGCTGAGTAGTTTCACTGTCCCCTGAGATACCATTGGCTATTTATACCTGAGTCTAGTCTTATTTTTATATATATATATATATGTGTATATATATATATATATATGTGTATATATATATATATATGTATATATATATATGTATATATATGTATATATATGTATATGTATATATATGTATATATATATATGTATATATATATATTTTAAAAGTTAAGTAGAGAGAACATATCTGTTGATGTGGTTCAATTATTCATTTGTCAGGGAATATTTGATCTTAATTCCTTTCTGATAGGTAATGATTGGATGTATTTTCCTACTTCCTATACATAATCTCTTTATGCCATGCTAGTTCTAACCAGTCCCTTCTTTTGAAATCTTTTCTTTCTCTGCTTTTTAAAGGAATGATGGTGATCAGCAGGCATTATGCAGATACCACGTGCCTGAGGTTATGGAGGGGAAATGTCACATGACTGTATGAAATCATTATATGCCCTATTTTGTATTTATTGATGTTTCTTTTTGTGGGCCAAAAATATGTTTGTAATATATTTAGTTTTTTTTACATCGTGGTAATTGATTGGAAGATTTATTTTTAATAGCTTTGCCTTTTTTGCAGAGTGCAAAATTTCTAAATTATAACTTATGTCATAAAGCAAAATTATATTTGGTATCACCATAAATTTCTATTCTGAATGGTGAGAACAGATAATTTGAATATTTCTCACCTGTGAATCTATATTAGTAAGCTTTTTTATTTTAATGTACTGTAATGAAGTGGTCATGAGTAGTTAACCTCTGCTCAAAAATGTCATTTAGTTTGTTAAAGTATCTTCACAACCCATCATAAGCATCACTAGATAACTGTCCATTTCCAGCAATTGGGTTTAGTCTCCATTGTGTATTAATTAAAAGTTGTCGCAGAGCAGCAACACTGACTTGCTCATCAGCCCTTTGACAACAAAGGGAAAGTCGTGGGTAGTCGATTTGAACTTTTTCTGACTATTTCTCCCTCTGTTAGCTGCTTAAAATTCTTCAGTTATGATACAAAGCTGAGTTTGCAGTAAGTTGCACATTTTATTGTTTGCAATTTTCTGTTTTATGTGCATTTGAAAGCCCTTCTCTGCTTTCTAGTAAGGAGGCGTGAAATTATCAGGAATGTTGCTAGTTACAGCTTCACACCAAAAACTCTGAGTAAACACGTGTTTGGTTGCCCATGATGAAAGCTGAGGAAAGGGCACTTTTAGAAGTACCAGGATAGGGTTGAGGAATTACCAACAACGAATTTTTCCTCCTATTTTATCTAGTTCAAAACAGATATCCAAGTTTGCAATTTGCTTTGCTCTTGCTGTTTCTTGTGAGTCCCTTTTTTGGAAGAGAGAAGAACATCTATAAGCCCAGAGATATCCGTGTGTGTTTTCTTTTAGTTAATAGAGCCGTTCTTGTCTATTAGTAGTAACTTTGCTATTAATATGTATAGAAAGGAATGAAGTGTCTTTTACTCCAGAAATATGAAAATTAATATCTTTTAAACTAGCACTTAGGCTATCATAAGGCAATACTGGAATCAAAAACAAATCTTTATAAGGTCCTAATGAGGTAGAAACTAGCTTTTATTCTAGTGTTAAATCCATGAGAAATAGTGGCAAAGAAGTTTCACTCTGTTTCTGCAGTTCTTTGGGACTATTTATAAAGGCCAGTTAGATTGTGTTACTGTGATTTAATTTACAAAGTTGCTGCAGTTAATGGATGCATTCTGTGCTCTGAGAATCTGAATTCCATTCTAATGTGTGATATTCACTGGCTGTAATCAGTAGCATCTGAAGAAAAGATGGGCTTTCTCTCCTTTACTCTGTCTACATAATTATTAATATTATTTTAATTAAAGTACTTAAGACATTGTTTTTTCTTCTGTGAAAATGGCTTAGCAATTTGCACATCTGGGTAGGTAATGTAGCTAGTAAACAACTCATAGTAGTAAGTAGCAATTATACTTAACCCACCAAGTGACAGACTATGCAATGGAAAAATTTCTGATTATCGTCACATAGCTTAGACAGCAAAGGATTATTTTCTCTAGTAACCTACCATGTGTGATATAACTGCTTTATAAATGACTTCCTGAGCAATTTCATGTTGGCAGGCAGGGTGGTGTGTCTAGTGTCCCTCTATGAGAAGACTATAATTTAATCAGAAGCAAATAGTATGCCTGGGGAGCAAGTTGGAAAGTGAGGTTATTATTTTTTTTTCCTTAAAGTTGGTGTTACTGTCTTTAGTGGCTTAAGGCTAAAGAAAGTTAATACTTTATCTTTGCCAAATAATTATTTATAAGATTTATTTTTAAAATAAGCCCAATCTCTGACCTGAAAGTTAGGAATCATCATTTTCTGTGACTGACACTAAAACTCCTCCTTATCAGAGCTTGTTCTCAATCCGTGACCACAGTCCACAGTGGCAAAGACAGCTCTTTGATTAGGAAGGAAACCATGGTTGTGATGCACAGAGGTGCCCTGTCCATACAGTTTTCTTCTTACATGAAAGAATTGACCTTTCTGTTGACCTGTACCATTCTGTTTTTATAAAGTCGGATTAGAATTTGAGCATATTTAGTAAATGCCGTGTTGTCAGTCTGCCAATGCTTGCCCGCCGTCTTTCCCGTGCCTTGGCATCCTAGGGGTTGGTGATAGTCAATGGGCATCATCAGTCAGCAGTGCACATGGGAGGCAATCGTCTTTCCTCCAGGTTAGTTCAGAAGGTCTCTGTGGGTTGGTATTGCAAAAAGATGAGGATGTTAACACTAATTAAGAGGTTTGAAATTCGTTAAAAAATATTTTTGGGTGTCTAGTTTTCAGCTTCTTCATCTTTCTTTTTATACTTCTTTTAAAATTCTGTTCTTAATCTGGTATGCGTAGAAATCTAATATAATGGTCTTCTAAATGGTGAACAGAACTCTCTAGTTTAATGAGGCAATTTAGAGGATTCCTTGAAAGAAAATTTAGTCATACTGAACAGTCTTCATTTGTATCTTTTTTATCACCAGTATTTACATTGTTCCAAAGATTTTTTTTTCCTGACAAAAAATGTATTTCTTGGGGGTGGAGATCATATATATATGTATGTATGTATGTATATATATGTGTGTGTGTATTTCATATCTAAAAGAACATATCAAAATCTATGTTCTTTCATATAGATTTTGATATATATATATATATATGAAAGAACATAGATTTTCCCCCCTCCCAATAAATTAAAAATAACTAAATATCCACTGGCATTCTGTAGAAAAGTTAAACAGTTTAATAATGTCTTAACATCTTTATAAACTTTCCTGTATTCTAAAGGGAACCAAAATCATGTTTAGTAGATTAAAGTAACATTTTAAATACTACCTTTCCAATAATTTGTAATAAAATACCAGCGAAGGACATATTTGGATATCTGTTAAACATTTTTCCCCGACTAATGAATTAGGAAAGAAAACAGGAATGGTTATGTCTCTTCTAATAAGCAGTGTCATTGTGTCATTAATGCTGCAGCTGTGGGTCAAACTTAGGGAGCCTTATTTCTTTTCTTCTCTCTCTTTTTTTTTTTTTTTTTTTTTGAGAGGGAATCTTGCTCTACCATCCAGGCTGGAGTGCAATGGTGTGATCTCAGCTCACTGCAACCTCCACCTCCCGGGTTCAAGCGATTCTCCTGCCTCAGCCTCCTGAGTAGCTGGGATTACAGGCACCCACCACCATGCTCAGCTGATTTTTGTATTTTTTAGTAGAGGCAGTTTCACCACCTTGGCCAGGCTGTCTTGAATTCCTGACCTTGTCATCCACTTGCCTTGGCCTCCCAAAGTGCTGGGATTACAGGTGTGAGCCACCACGCCCAGCCAGGAGCCTTATTTCTAAATAGCAAAAATTCTGGTTTCACTTCATCCCTTATTATTTTGTTAGTTTTTCTCTGTCTGCACTGTGATACAGAGCTAATAAAAGGAAATGTGACGTTTCAGAGAGAGAGCCAGCAAATTTGGTGACTTTTCTTTTTTTACCTTATGTTCCTCAGTACTGGGGATGTTTGGCTACTTTGAACAGCAGAGTTTTTAGTGATCTAAAGTTTAGAATGATAATCTTACAAGAAAAAAATCTATCTAACTCTCAGTGAGCTTTCCATCTTCTCTTCCGCCTGCTTGCCTCTGCCCACCACAGTCCTGAAGTATGCACATGTACACATGATCTATACCGATCCTGGCCGAAGAGTAATAGAATCCTCTTCTTTCACTTGTTTTTCTCCTTTTCTTTTTCTTTGTTTGTTCATTTTTGTTTGTTTTTTAAGCTGGGGACCACTAAAGTAAGCTCTATATGCACCCAAAGTTCCCCCTTGGAAAAATTTTCTGCATGCAGTACAGAAGGCTCCAATGCAGCTAAATGCCACACCATTGCTTTTACTTGGGGGAATAGACTGATTTGCCCTGAAATGACTCCAGCCTGCATCATTAAGGTACAGTTGGCTCCAATGGATTAGTGCTGAAATGATGGGAAGTTTGACACTTGTTGACATTGTCTTCATCTGTTTGGAAGGGTTGAATCTGTTCCTCTCAACAGTGATAGTTCTTTTCACTGTATAGTATTGAGTATGTCTCAGGGATTCCTTGTGGAAATTAGGGCAGTTTTTAAAAATAAGAAAATAGTTTTAAAAGAAACTAAAGGTGACTCATCATTGAAGAGAGCGGAAGAAAGAGGAAGCATTTGGTGTTGTAGCCCATGGTGTCTTGCATAGGACTTTTTCCTTTCTCCTCCAGGCTCTCATCTCAGCTTCAGAATACAGAATCCTTTCCCATCATGCACAGCTTTAAAACTTTTATTTAAAAATTTCCTTCCCCAATGAGCTTTCAGAATACTTATTGTAGATTTTAAGAGAAAAGGTATATTAATTTATGCTATTAACATCACCTCATAAATTATAAGTTTTATACTAAAGCTGTATTGAGTATAATGAATTATGTTGCCTATGTGTTTAATAGCTAAATATATATGAGCTTTTTTTTTTTTCTTTTTGACAAACTAGTGAAGCACCTTTTTACACTGGATCTCTGCCGTGTCAAGGTGTATAGCTATCCTTTGCTACCTTGCAGATATATAAAATAAAAGGATATCCTGGGGCCTCAAAATGTAGAACACCTTTAGACCATTTATAACTGTTCCTAGAACTGTTGAGAATCATGTTCTTTAGTAAATGATCTGTGGTTTACACTTAAGATGGCTAGAAGCTTAGTTACAGGGTACATAGAAATACATAGATCAAGTAAAACTCCAACTACTGTAGCTGGAATTTGTAAACTAAGTTTTTAAGACCTCTTTTATTTCCTATGGATTTATTCTTTAATTTACAGTTTATTCTGTAAGTTGGGAAGTAAAATAGAGAAAATAATTAATCTAGATGTTCTCAGCGTCTTATTCAGGAACTTTTTACCCTCCTCACTAAGGAATTCCCACTGTGACTTTAAAATAGAATTAAATTACTCGTGTGCATGTATATGTCTGTATTTTTTACACACATGCAAAAATATACATTGGGGGCACGTGTGTGAGAGATATGAATGTGTGCTTATATAAAAATAGATAAAGGTAACTGAATGTATTGTAGAAACATGATTTATTTAGTTGAGGGTATTGGAGTTACTTTCTCATTGTCTCTGTATAAATACACCAAATTCATCATTATGTTATGCTAAAAGGCTAGCTCTGATATCATGTGCATTTTATGTTAACCTTTGGATTAGCTTGCATTATGCTGTGTTCATAAAATGACATGAGAAACGGGAGGTTCTGAGATCAGCCTCTCACTTTTGAGCATAAAATAAGAGAGGGAGACAGACAGACCCAGACATGAGCTGTGTTTATCTATTGTGGTGATGGGACCAGAGATCTGTTGAACCTTTTTTATGTTAATAATAGATTTCTTCATATTCTGAGTAAGACAATATTGTTGATCATCTTTTCTTGGTGAAGTTAAGAAAAAGCATATGCCTTTCATAAAGAATTTTTGGAAGGGGCTGCTTTGTTTAAGGAGTTGGTGGCATCATTTCACCGTGCATATTTCAAAGCTGGGGTGATTTCATTGATTTCCAAAATTTTTCAAAAAACTTGTATTCAGTTGTGCTGTTAATTTATTAAGCTAAGAGTGCTCCCATCCCCATATTATAGCTATAGGAAAAATTGTGCTACCCCTGATTCATATGGATTAAAAATAATACATCCCTATATTTTGAATTTTAAGTTGTCATTTTGCTATACATTCATTACTGGAGTATCTGGTGGTCTGAAATAGTCAAAATTAGAGTTGTTATTAAATGCTCCAATTACATTTATTTTTAATACTTAAAAAATCATGTACTTTGAAATATGTCAAAACAACTTCTGATAATATAACTGAATTTGTAGTTGTCTCTTATGCGTCATTTACTTCATCTTAGATATAGTGAAGACCTAGGAAAGCTCTGTATGCTGTCCTTTTCCGCAGTTGTATTTCTGCAGCATCTCCCAGTTTCATTCACTCTTGTTTTGGGATTTTTTTTTAATCTGCATATTTCTTGTACATATGCATGCAAATGAAAGAAGGGAGTTTGTACTGGTGCCATTTCTCCCTTCAGTTGCTGGTTAATGGGATTTGCTAGAATAAATTCTCCCGATTGAAGGGTGAAAACAGACCCTTATGTGTATATCTGTACAGAGATGTGTATATGGGATGTGGTGGCACTTTGCTGAATGTGAACTTGCCTTGTCAATGGAAAGATTGAAAAGTATTATGTTTATTTATACATTTGTATAAATCTATATATACACGTATGTATATGTGTGTGTATAGATAAAGCTATATACATATATTTCCCTTAAAAATGTGTGTGTATAATAGGTAAACAGCCTTTGTTAAGCAAGATTAATGTCTATGGAAAGTTCTGGATTATTCTGTAAGCCAGAGAAGGTGACAGTCTAGAGTACATCATCAGAACATACTAAAATGGAAGTCCTTTGGATTATAGTCTTGTTTATGGATATTACACAATGAATGCCTGTCTGAACAATTCTTACTTGCCAGTTCCACTCTTCTTCATCTTCACCACCATCTACTAGTCAGTCTCTCGTCACTTTAAAAAGAAAAATCACACATTATTGTGTTTTTCCCCCTTAGTTCTGTCTTTTCTAGCCAGAAGCATTTGGCTTAAGCTCATCAACTTCTCTGTTGTTTCTTTTAAAGATCTTTATCTCTGAAATTTTCCCAGAAGATACAAGTGTTAGTAATATTATCAATAGTAATTTTGAGAATTGGGCATTCATCTTTGTCTCAAAAACAAACAGAAAGCCAACCTTCAAATAAAATGAATTTGAAAGTTTTATCTCAATAATTTGGGGACATTTTACTTAAAAAAGAACATAATTATGATTTATGATTGATATTAGTGTTAGGTTTATTTCCACACTTAGTCATTAATTTGTCATTTACATATTTTTATTTGCTTTGTAGTTTAATCATAACTTCACCTTTTACATTTTAATGGAAAGCATCCAAGGTCACATGTAAGCCTCTTGAATTCTGTAACTAACTCATTTTTCTCATGATGAAACTGCTTTGATGAATTTCTGTGTGATGAATTCTGCTATATTTCCTTTTGACTTTTCTCAGTTTGTGACATTCTGTATTAACTTTGCTGCAGCTCTCTAGAAAACTTGCATCCCTATATATTGTGCCTTTAAAGCTCTTATGCACACACAGACAAAAGTGTATATATACATGTCAGAGCATGTGTACATATGCTTTCGTATGTACTCACACAGTATGTCTCTGGTATATATTGTGGGAGTAGATATATAGATATTCAAAGGCAATGAAATATTGCTGTCTAGATATATATGTATATAAATAGTGTTGATATAACTGTATATACACATGTATATGTACGAGTTTTAAATGGCAATCTTTTACATTTAGCAAAATGCTGCCCCTACTGGAATATTGTCACTGCAGTGGCAGTTGTATGTAATGATTTAAAATACATTATCAAAAGCTATTTAAAGAACATTTAAAAGTCTCATCTAAAGACATCACACACTATTTATTTATCTTCCTTTTCCTTTTATTGTTGTATGTTTTTTTTAACTGAAAGGGAGACTGTCATTTATAAAATACCATCTGTCCCATGAGAGTAAGAAAGAGCTGGAGATTCACTTGAGGAGCTTTGTCATTTTTCCTCTCTCTGAAGTGGAGATGTACCACAGACCAGACTGTTTATTTCACATATAAAGCGATCCTAATATTTCCATTCATGTATGTCATCCGCCATCTCCTAGATCAACTTAATTCACCAATATGCCTCCTCCTTTCATTAATAAATCATTATTTTTGAGATCATTTTGCCTGGGGGAAGTTGACTACTCTCATGCTGCAGGGAAATATATCACCTAACTGTTATTTCACCTTGTTCAAAATTCAAATCTGAAAGAAGGCAGCTCTCTCATGAAGCTGTCTTAAGCACGTTTTAGTTAAGGGCTTTCCCAAACTTTTTTTTTGAGAGTTCCAAGTTGCATGTGCTTGAAATAGATTTAATTCTTATTCCCCACTGTTTGAGGTATTTTTCATTAGTACATCAGTTTGACACATTGAATGCAAGACTATTAAGGAAGAACTATTAAATATTATTTTATTTTGTGAAGAGTTGGCAGCAGATTACATCTCAAGAACTTGCAGAGAGAGGAAGGTAGATAGACAATCCTAAATTGTAAGATGTTACAAAAAACAGTGAAGTAAGAGTACTCTTGAAGACTAAAATAGGTTGGGATTTGAGTGATTTTACTGAGTAGCTTAGCTGGAACCTGATATCAGAAGTAGCCTTTAACAAAAAGCCTCTTGGCCGTTGTATGGTACTAACAACTAGAGTACTGAAGTGTAAGTAGAAACCAAGTTGCAGTGGGAAATCAAAGGTGAGGTAGCTTATTTGAAACCAGTAAATGAGACAAGTTGGACAGTTTTAAAATCTCTTCTAACAAAAGAAACTGCACGGTAGCAAGGACTAGCAGTTCTCAAAGCCCTTCTTTTTCAGTGTTCTCATTCACCTTGGCACACAAGTATGTTTAACAGGCCATGCATTAAAAATAATTACAAAAACATAAAAGCTGCTTAAAGGGAACTTACAAACTGAGAATCTCTCCTCTGTATTTGTATTCATAGTGGCTGCGAGTTTAATTATATGCACAAAAGCCAGGAGCCACATGTCTGCACAGACTGTAGCAGCAAGACGAGGAGATGGGCAGGTTTTGATAAGAGCCCCCAGTTCTGATGGAAAGGCATATCTGTGGCATTGGGTGCAGCACTGCTGGGGGAGACCACATTTTGGGAAGTGATTGGCTTTTGGTTTGTAATTTCCCTTTAAACAAGAAGAGATGGTTCACATTTTCCATATATATCTCAATGAATGTACTGTATTACTGTTTTAAAAATTTGATGAAATAATAATGAATTGGTCTCCTTTTGTTATCTGGTCCTTGTTTAATTTGTTTAAGGGTTTTTGTATACAAAAGTTTACATTTTTATGTATATTTTTCTTGTGTAAAAACTGATGTAATATGTGTATGAAACACTGTATGTATTATCTGTATATAGTGTGACAAAAATCATTTTTCTTTCTTTCTTTTGGATGTATTAATAAATCTTGCTGTGAAGTAGCCGTGTTTTTAGTATAATTTTCTTTGCTGGGATATTGATGGAAGCTGCTAATCCAGGGTAAGTATTTTCCACCTTTATTTGAATACAGTTTTTAAAAATATATTGTGTTTCACCAATAACTCTAGGCAGATATATTCATGATCTTTATGGTTGAACTAACAATAATTAATATTTGTAATAGCTGTGGATCAATCAAATTCCAAAGTGATTTTTGATAGCATTGAAGTCCAACCAGAAGTTGCATTTGAAATTGTTATATCCTATAAAGGAAGTCTTACAAGCCAGTTTCTATTTCTTTAAATCAGAAATAGATTTCTCTTTTCATTTTCATAGCTTCACAAATAAAACAACTTCATGTTTTATAACCAAAATTTAAAAACAATACAAAACTTGAAGAAACTTTTTTTGTTTGTTTTGAGACAGAGTCTTGCTCTGTTGCCCAGGCTAGAGTGCAGTTGGTGTGATCTTGGCTCACTGCAACCTCCTCCTCCTGGGTTCAAGCAATTCTCCTGCCTTAGCCTCCCAAGTAGCTGAGACTACAGGTGTGGGCCACCATGCCTGGCTAAATTTTTTGTATTTTTAGTAGAGATGGTGTTTTGCCGTGCTGACCAGGTAGGTCTTGAACTCCTGACTTCATCATCCTCCCAAAGTGCTGGGATTACAGGTGTGAGCCACTGTGTCCAGCCTAACAGTAATTCTTTAAAAAGCCTGTATTGTCTGGGCATGGTGACTCACTCCCATGATCCCAGCACCTTTGGGAGGCTGAGGCAGGAGAATTGCTTGAGCACAGGAATTCAAGACCATCCTGGGCAACAAAGTGAAACCTGTCTCTCCCTGTAATGAAATACGTGGGTCTAAACATTAAGGTGATTTTCTTAAGCCTGTTTTGTGCTGTTATAACAATACCAGAGACTGAGTAATTTATAAAGAACCAAAATTTATTTCTGACAGTTACAGAGGCTGGGAAGTCCAAGATCAAGGCATCAGCATCCGGTGAGGGCTGTTCCTGAGGGTGTCTTGGATGTTGTGTCCTCCATAGGGGAGTCATACTGTGTTCGCACATGGCAGAGGACAGAAGGGCAAAGAGGGACAAACTTCCTCATCAAACCCTTTTACAGTTTAATCCGTTCATCAGGGCACAGCCCTCATGACCTAAACATCTCCCAAAAGGCCCCACCTCTCAACACTCTCATTGGGGATTAAGTTTCCAGCACATGAATTTGGGACACATCCAGACCATACCAGTGATGTTATTTTGTTCCTTTCACAGAAGTGTCTTCTTGGAAAAGCCATCTTTAACATGTTGTGACTATGGTCAGTTATTTTTCCTACTTCAAATCCTTGTGATGGAAAGATGATGCTCATCACTTAGCACCCTGAAATTTCAGTCAACCTCATGGTAGTATACTATTGCTGTTTCTAGTCTCTCGTCTTTCCAGTTTTTGGTCTTTCTGAACTTCCATTCATTTTTATACACTTAGTTATATTTTTGGGCATTTTGTGTTAGGGACAGTGAGACACATGAGAATGATTCACAACTGGATTCTACACTCGAAGGATTTTGCCATCTAGTAGGGGAGTGTTGCATAACCATCTGTGCAAACAAGAAAGACACTGTCAACTGCCTAGTAGACTGGTAAAGTGCTGTGTAAGCTCAAGTCAGGAAGCTCATTTCCAACCAAAGGATAGAGCAAATTTTCTAGAGGAGAGTGATCCGCCCTCCTCAGCCTCCAAAGTGCTGGGATACAGGCATGAGCCACTGTGCCCGGCCCTGGGTAGAGTGATCTGAGCAGAGCCTCCGTAGAGAGGCAGTGCTTGGACATTCAGAAATAGAGAAGGTGTTGCAGGTAGATAGCGCCGCATGAGCAGTTGGGATGCCTCAGTGTTTGTGTAAGGACACTGAGCAGTTGAGCTTGTCTGGAGTCTAACATGAGGGAGAAGTGGTGAGGAGCAGAGAAGCTAATGGGTGACTGAGCATGAGGAGCATGGAAGGCTGGAGTGGGAGTGATGATCAGCGAGGACTCAGGAAATCTGATCTTTCCTCACGATCGAGGTAAGATTGCAGTGAGATGATTTGGGGGGAGGGGGCTACTGCAATAGGCTAGATAATGAAGTCGTACCTACTTGTGGAAGTAAAAAATGTGAAGGAAGGAGGAAATCAAAATGACTTGGAAACAGAGTGATAAAGATGTAAGGGGCAGGGGAGAGGAGAGAGCCAGAGATGTTTGCCCCCTGGGTTTCTCGAAGAGTGGTGGTGCCAGTGACAGAAGTGGTCAGCATGGCTGTGAACACGCTACAGTTTGGAGAGAGGCAGTCGTTTTTCAGTACACATAGTTTGAACTGGGAGCAGGGGCCAGGGGGAGATGGCCGGCTCCCTTTCCATTAGCACTCAGAAGAGGCGCAAGCCAAAGAAGATACAGACGGGGAGGCTGTGGGCATAGAATTGAGTGTTGAAGCCAGCTGTAAACAATCAAGGAAGAAAGCTAAGAACATACTTGGGAACAGCTCTGTTATATATTATTTATTATTATTTTATTTCCAGGCCCATAAAGAGACTTTAAATAATGTTTCCAGAGTCTCCCAGCTAGCAAATTATGGAACTGGTATTCCAGTGCTATCAGGCTGGCTCTCCTCCCCGATGCTCTCTGAGGGGAAAGTCAGCCCCTTCCCCAGCCCTGGCGTTGTGAAGACCTGAGCCTGTGTACTTGCCTCCCTCTCACACCCATTATAATGACTTCTTGTTTGTGTCCCCTACTGGGAGGTATTTCTCAGTGTCTACTTCGTTGATTCCAGAAAGCTCACTCCCTAGCACTGCCTGTTTCCCAGAATCAGCACAAAGTCAGTATCACTGAATGAAGTTGATATTCTGAAGAGACTGAGGGGATCTAGTGAGAGGCAGTATAGTATTGGTTAAGGCTGTGGCCTTGGGAACCAGGCTTCCTAGGTTCTCATCTTGACTCCAAGCTGTGGGATTTCAGGCAGGTCATTTATCCTCTCTCTTCTTCCATTTCCTCATCTGTAAAATGCATTTTGCATTGAGAGGATTACATAACAGAACCTATGTAAAGCACTTAGAATAGTCCTTGGCGTATACTAAGTACTTGGTAAATTTTAGTTATGCTTATTTTATGACTAGAAGGAAAGACTGAAGATAAACAACATAGGCTAATTCCAGAAGGAAATGTCCAGGGAAAATGAGCAAGGGAACAGATGTTAGCTGCAAAGGAGGAAGATGGAGATAGGCTGAGAGCTTGGGAAGAAATTTCTGATATAAGGGATGTCTGCTGCGGATTTTTAAATACAAGAGGATATAGGTAACCAGCAAATGTGGTTACTCTTGACCAAGTTTCCAAATATTCTAGGATGCATTCAATTACGGGAATCCTGTTAGTTGAAAATATAAATTTGCCTTTGCTTTATAACTTTAAAAAATTCTACATTTTATCTTACATCCTACAAAGTATCATTTAATGAAAGAAAATAGATCATAGTATCCTGACTTAAAGAAGATACTTTGGGTTAGAAACTACTTAAGAAAATATAATATAGGCCAGGCACGGTGGGCTCACGCCTGTAATCCCAGCACTTTGGGAGGCCGAGGCAGGTGGATCACCTGAGGTCAGGAGTTTGAGACCAGTCTGACTAACATGATGAAACCCCATCTCTACTACATACAAAAAAATTAGCCGAGCGTGGTGGCACATGCCTGTAATCCCAGATACTTGGGAGGCTGAGGCAGGAGAATCTCTTGAACCAGGGAGGCGGAGGTTGTCGAGATTGTGCCATTGCACTCCAGCCTGTGCAACTCTATCTCAAGAAAAAAGAGTGAATGAAAATGTAGAGCTGGGTGCAGTGGTGCACACCTGTAGTTGCAGATACTCAGAGGCAGAAGCAGAAGGACGCTTGGAGCCCAGAAGTTTGAGGCCAACGTGGGCAACATAGCAAGACCCCATGTCTAAAAGAAAAGAAAAAAGAAAATATGACTATAAAGAATTAGTAGATGGTCCATTATCAAAAGATGTGCATGTCCCGCTTTAGTCCCAGCTACTTGGGGGGCTGAGACAAGAGAATTGCTTGAACCTGGGAGGAAGAGGTTGCAGTGAGCCAAAATTGCGCCACTGCACTCCAGCCTGAGTGACACGGTGAGACTTAGTCTCAAAAAAATAAATAAAAGTAAAAAATATAAACTATTTTTCAACATAAGCTCCATCAAATTCAAGATACTTTTGCTAAATTAAAAACTAGAGGATGGGCGCAGTGGCTCACACCTGTAATCCCAGTACTTCGGGAGGCTAAGGCAGGCAGATCACTTGAGGTCAGGAGTTGGAGACCAGCCTGGCCAACATGGTGAAACCCCATCTCTGCTAAAATTACAAAAATTAGCTGGGAGTGGTGGCAGGTGCCTGTAATCTCAGCTACTCCAGAGGCTGAAGCATGAGAATTGCTTGAACCCAGGAGGCGGAGGTTACAGTGAGCTGACATCGTGTCCCTCCACTCCAGCCTGGATGACGGAGTGAGACTATCTCAAAAAACGCTAAATAAATACAAAGTAGCAATCTAAGAAGCCAGACCATATGTCACCTCCACAGTACATAGAGGCCAAATATAGTATCCCACAGTGCTCATTACTCTCAGTACCAATGTCTATTCTTGAAGACTAAAATCTTCCCTCCCCTTCTTATCCCTTTAATTGCAGACCTTTTTTGTACTGGTCAACATTATACCTGCTCTTTCCACTGACTATCCCTCCTTAACCCATTGCAGTTTAGCTTTCAACTTGTGGTTTTCCCACAACTATTTTTTCTGAGCCCATCCATGCCCTTTGATGTCATTCTCTTGAGCCTCTCTTGAACCAGTCAAGACCGATGACATTGCATTCTTTCTTTCTCCACTTTATTCCCATATTGTGCCTTTTCTTGGCTCTTTGTCAGTTCCAATTCCTCATCATCATTCCTCAGCCTTCCCTGTTGTTCTCACTCTGTACATGAGCTCCTGGTTAGAATCCTCCTATGCCCTGGCTTAAACATTGTCCTCCCTGGAGATTAACTTGAAACCTGTACCTACTGCTCTGGTTACTCTCAGGCTTGAGCCTCACATCTCCTACTGCTTCCTGAAGACTCCCACCTTGATATGCAGCCATCATTATAATTTAGCTTGTCTAAACCCAAAGTTAACATCTTTTTGACCAACTCTCACTGTGAACTTCTGCCTTTATTCACTTTCTCTTTTATTCGTTCATTCATTGAACGAATATAACGACTCCCAGCTCACACCAGGATCTGTAGTCACCTTGATTTCTCCCAGTGTTCCAGGTTTTCCTCACTTACTGAGCAAATTAGTGCAATCGTTTCCTGATATCCCTCCCCCAGTCGCTCCTCCCTCAAATCCTTTACAAACACTCCTGTCCTACTGATCTACCCAAGGCATACCAGAGTTGCGCAGAAGTAATTTATAATTTGTGATCTGAGCCTCCGTCATTCAATCTCCTTTCCCTCTCCTATGAGAAGGTCCCAAGATAGGAAGGGACTTCAAAAAGTTCTTGAAAAAAAATGGAATTGCAGGGTGCAGTGGCTCACGCCTGTAATCCCAGCACTTTGGGAGGCCGAGGCAGGCGGATCACGAGGTCAGTAGTTCGAGACCAGCCTGACCAACATGGTAAAACCCCGTCTCTACTTAAAAAAACTACAAAAATTTAGCTGGGTGTGGTGGCATGCACCTGCAATCCCAGCTACTCTACAGGCTGAGGTAGGAGAATCACTTGAACCCGGGAGGCGGAGGTTGCAGTGAGTTGAGATCATGCCACTACACTCCAGTCTGGGTGACAGAGCTAGACTCCGTTCCGTCTCATAGACAAATAACATAACAACCAAATGTAATTGAAAGATAAAAAATATAAACTATTTTTCAACATAAGCGCCATCAAATTCAAGACACTCTTGCAAGCAATACCAGCCATTTGGTCCTTTCCTAACCATCTGAGTGTCCTGGGAATTTAATCACGTCAATACAGTCTTTTTTACGTTATTAGCTGAAGAAAACTGGATGCCCTTTGAAGATTTTTTTAAGGTTAGGAAACAGAAAGAAGTTAGAAGAAGCCAGGTCAGGACTGCCTACTGATTTCCCATCGAAACTCTTGCAAAATTGTCATTACAATGATGAGAGGAATAAGCAGGAGCATTATTGCGGTGGAGAAGGACTCTCTGGTGACGTTTTCCTGCTAAAGCTTTGGCTGACTTTCTCAAAACACTCTCATGATAAGCAGATGTTATCGTTCTTTAGCCCTCCAGAAAGTCAACAAGCAAAACAACCTGGAGCATCCGAAAAACTGTTGCTGTGACCTTTGCTTGTGACAGGTCCACTTTTGTTTATCTGCACCACTTCCGCCTCTTGGCAGCCATTGCTTTGTGTTCTGTCTTCAGCATCGTACTGGCAAAGCCACGTTTCATCTTCTGTTATAATTTGAAGAAACACTTGAAAATCCTGATTCTGCTTGTTTACATTGAAAGTTCTGCTCTTGTCTGTAGTTCATCTGGGCACAATGGTTTGGCTGACCATTGAATGGAAAGTTTGCTCAACTTAAATTTTTTCAGTCAGAATTGTGTAAGATGAACCAGTCTAGATATCTATGGTGTTGGCTGTTGTTTCTGCCGTTAATCACTGGTCCTCTTCAATTAGGGCACAAACAAGATGATTATTTTTTCTCACAAATTGATGTGAATGGTCTACCACTGAGGGCTTCATCTTCAATATCATGTCGTCTCTTCTTAAAACAAGGTGTCGATTGCCAGGCGTGGTGGTGGGCACCTGTAATCTTAATCCAAGGTACTCAGGAGGCTGAGGCACAGGAATCTCTTGAACCTGGGAGGCAGAGGCTGCATTGACCCGAGATCACGCCACTGCACTTCAGCCTGGGCAACAGCACGAGATTCTGTCTCAAAAAAAAACCATGAAAAACAAAACAAGCTGTCCATTTATAAACTGCTGATTTTTTTTTTCTCTCTCTCTCTCTCCTTTTTTTTCTTTTTTGAGACAGCCCAGGCTGGAGTGCAGTGGTGAGATCTCGGCTCACTGCAACCTCCACCTCCCGGATTCAAGCAATTCTCACGCCTCAGCCACCCAAGTAGCCAGGATTATAGGCATCCACCACCACACCCGGATACTTTTTATATTTTTAGTAGAGATGGGATTTCATCATAACCGGTCTTAAACTCCTGACCTCAAGTGATCCACCTCCCTCGGCTAGGATGACAGGTGTGAGCCATTGCACCCAGTCTAAACTGCTGATTTCTTTGGGGGCATTGTCCCCATACACTTTTCATAAAACATCAGTGATCTTGCTCTTCTTTCACCCACACTTCACCATCAATTTCATGTTTGTTCTTGCTTAAATTTTAGCAGAATTCTGGTTGCTCTGATATGGGTTCTTTTCAAGCTGATGTCTTATCCTTCTTAATGCCTCAAACTAGATCTTGTTCAGACATGCTATAACAAGTGAGTATGATTTTATTTTGGTGCAAAAAAAAAAAAAATGGAAACCCATGCGTAGTATTTTCATGATATGCATTTTTTATACAAGACTCCTTGTAGTTTGGTTTTCAAATAATATCTCGTTGATGGTGATCACACAATGAAGTCTTGTTCAAACAGATAATAAGAGATTATTTTTGGATAATCACACAATTACATCTGGTTAATCTAGGATAATATCTGGAGCTATTCCTAGATAATATCTCTTATTACCTGTTTGAACCAGATTGTATTGTGTGATCATCATCAACAAGTTTTCTTGCCTTCACAGCCCCCATCTTGCTGCCACACTTGTCTCCACATACTTCTGCATGCATACACCTGTAGTTCTGTCTGGACTTGGAATAGTGCATACTGTGAACAACTTCCCTTTGCTCATTGAAGAACTATCTTTCTTTGGGCCTACTTTCAAGTCATTCTACCCTCAAGAAGATTTCCCTCTCCAGAGAAAACCTTAGTTCTCTGGCAGCACTCATTGTCCACAGCACTAATTTGATGCAGAATATGCTACATTGACTTTAATTTATCCATGTCCTGTGACGCCTCAAAAAGACTAAGCAACATCAGGATAGGAACATGTCTTTAAAAATCCTTATTGGTAGCCTGGCGTGGTAGCTCATGCCTATAATCTCAGCACTTTGGGAGGCTAAGGCGGGTGGATCACTTGAGGTCAGGAATTCAAGACCACCCTGGCCAACGTGGTGAAACCCCGTCTCTACTAAAAATCCAAAAACTAGCCGGGCGTGGTGGCATCTGCCTGTAATTCCAGCTACTCAAGAGGCTGAGGCAGCAGAATCGCTTGCTCTCAGGAGGTGGACTTTGCAGCAAGCCAAGATTGTGCCACTGCACTCCAGCCTGGGAGACAGAGCGAGACCCTGTCTCAAAGAAAATAAAAGTAATAAAAATAAAAATTCTTATTGTTGGAGATAATGGTTCAATGCATATAGCAGAACGTGGATAAATTTTTATTCATTATGATGCTAGCAGAAGCCAAATAATATATTTGATTTTTTTGAGTGAGGGAAAATAAGGAACCTTCAAATATATCTTGATATTCAAAATTGGCAATCTTTTCTATAACTCCAATTTGTCACAGCATATGTTAGATTGTCAGCATTTCATTAATCTGTGTTCTGTCTCCCCTAAAAATTGTGTGCAGAAAAAAATGTGCACAGAAATTAATCATTAAGAACATGCATCTAGTGCCTTTTTGTTTTGTTTAATTTTTGTGTACAGATAGAATAGCAGTGCCAAAACTGTATTTGAATTTTGGTATCGAAAGTATAATGTGATGTTCTGTTTGTGGGTATTACCTACATTTCCTTCTGAAAATGATAATGAAGCTTGGAACTCTATTTACGTGTATTATTATCACTTGTGGGCTACTTGACAAAATAAATGTATTCCTGAAAAGTTGGCAGTAAATCTGATTTATATTAATTAGTCATATTTTCTTATTGACATAAATAACCAAATTAGAGATGCTCTCTTTTGGAAAGTGTTTTGGTTGTAAGACTAAAATAAAATCTTGCTTCAAAATGCAATGAAATAATGAAATATTAAATCACATCTTCTTAAGTATCTGGATAAACAATGCTTTAAAAAAATTACTAAGAATGTAGCAATTCTTGATGCCATTGAACTAGTCTGGTAAAAAAGAAATTTTTTTTAAAGGCATAATTTCAGTTTCAGAATAGTAGCATTCTCAGCAGAAGTTTCAGTTTTGCTTTGGGACAGTTTCTAACTGTTGCAGTTTTGTTTTGGGAAGCAAAAACCTGCGTCTCAATTTAGAAGTGAGTAGTCCACTGGAAGCAGCCTTGGGCTGTGAGGAATGGTCGTTCAAGCTGTTTCTCCAAAGTAGAAGTGTAACCTTGGAAAATCATCTCACCTTTCTGGACCTTTGATTTCTCATCTGTAAACTAAGAGAATTAGGCCAGATTAATAGTTTCTTTTTTTATCTTTATCTTTTTTTTTTTTAAGATGGCATTTCGCTGTTATTGCCCAGGCTCATTGCAACCTCCGCCTCCCAGGTTCAAGCGATTCTCCTGCCTCAGTCTCCCGAGTAGCTGGTAGCTGGGATTACAGGTGCGCACCACTGCGTCCGGCTAATTTTTGGTATTTTTAGCAGAGACAGGGTTTCACCATGTTGGTCAGGCTGGTCTTGAGCTCCCGACCTTAGGTGATCAGCCCGCCTCGGCCTCCCAAAGTGCTGGGATTACAAGCGTGAGCCACCTCACCTGGTCTGGCCCTCAGATTGGTAATTTCTAAACTTCGCTCTGTGAGTGTCCTCAAGGCCCGTGAGGGCGGTAGGCGGGATGAGCACGCTGTGAGATGGTGCAGACTGGGAGGCCCCATGCATCCCCTTCCCTTTTCATGGACTTTTGTTAGAGTAGCCAAAAGTTAAAAATAGTTGAAAAATTATCAGATTATATAATCTCCAAGATTCCTTTCAAATCTACAATTTGGATTCTGACTTTTATTTTTGTTTTGAAAATGGTTTATAGATCATGAAGTTTAGACTGCTTAGCAAACAACTGTTTTGGATCCCACTTTTTTTTCCTTCTAATTATTCTTCCCCCTAACCCCCTTTCCACCAGGTTCTAACTTTACAGAGTTTTGGAGTTTAGAAAGGTCCAAGCTCTAGCAATAGTTGGGCGTGGTGGCTCACCCCTGTAATCCTAGCACTTCGGAGGTTGAGGCAGGAAAACGACTTAAGGCAGCAGTTTGAGACCAGCCTACGCAACACAGCAATATCTCATCTCTAGAAAATACATTAAAACAAAACAAAGAAAAGAAAAAAAATTCCAACGAGGTCTGTCAAGTACAGTAATTAGGGAGTGCCACGCTATAATAGAAATGCGCATTTATATAACCTAACATAGTTGTTTCTTAAGAGAAGTTTTTGATTTGGTTTCTTGGTTAGCCTTTAAAAATTCTTTGTTTGGAAAAGCTTAAACCCTTCTGAGTGTGGTTTTTTGTTGTTGTTGTTTGGTTTTTGATACAGAATCTTGCTCTGTCACCCAGGCTGAAGTGCGGTGGTGTGATCTTGGCTCACTGCAACTTCTGCCTCCAAGGTTCAAGCCATTCTCCTGCCTCAGCCCCCTGAGTAGCAGGGACTACAGGCACATACCACCATGCCTGGCTAATTTTTTTTGTATTTTTAGTAGAGATGGGGTTTCACCATGTTGTCCAGGCTGGTCTCAAACTCCTGACCTCAAGTGATCCGCCCACCTTGGCCTTCTGAAGTGCTGGGATTACAGGCGTGAACCACTGTGCCCAGCCCATGTGGTTTTTTTTTTTTGCTGTTGAAGAAAATAATGTGTACAGTGGTCTATTTCCAAGACAAAGTGTCTTGAATTGGCTTAGGTCAGCAAACTACAGAATAAACAGGGTGTACTAGGCCCCTGCTTGGATAGCCAACACCAGCTTGTTGGCCTCCTACCCCCTACCCCCTTAGTTGCCTTCACCCCAACCAAAGTTTAGTCTAAGATGAAAGTTTACTAGTCTGCAAAATAGCTTGCTTTGTCTGTTCTTATAAGCCTGCCTGGCTACTTAGGTCATAAGTCAAATACTTGAAGAGCCCCTGAGCTAACTAGGATTGAAATGCATTGTGGGCTACAAAAGAAATGCAGTATGACATAACCCTAAAGAAACCATCTAAATCCCCTACCCAACAATCAATAGGTGATACGTGGGAAGACGGTGACCCCATAGTACTCGGCCTATGAGGAACGGGGAAAGGGACCTGCGCACTAGGAGACAGATTGCTTGTTGAGACCATGCTGTTGTGTCTGCTCATCAGACACCTGATCTGGCAAGATCGTCTTTAAAAGTCTCACTTTGGCTGTTTTCCAGGTCTCTGAGTCCATTTTTTGGGTGTGGATGGGTAAATTTGTTTCTTACAATGTCAAGTGGTGTTTCCAGATGCCTGTGTAAGGAATGCTCTGGAGTGTCCTGTTATGCTGTGTCCAATGGGCTTTCACCAGCCCTTTGCCTGTCTCAATGAACCTATACTGCCTGTGTGACCTCTTTCCCTTGTAGACCATCTAGTGACTCAGCTTGCTAATCAGAGCCCTTTTGGCTATTTTTACAGACTTCTGCATATCATTCTTCCCTCTCTTTCATAATCTTTCCCAAGAAACTCTTTAATTCCACCATTGCCTAGTGGAATGACTCCACCATGCTGTCCTCATCATCTACGCAAGTCTCCATATAGGCCACATAGGCACAACTTAACCACAACAGATCTAAGTCTTGGAAGAACGCCCTGTGATTGTCCCAGAACATGAGGAGGTGCTGAGGAGATGCTCTAAGGCCGTTTCCTACTCCCCTCCCAATCCTCCTTGGAGGCCATCATGAGACACTCTCATTGCTTCTTGGATTCTGATGAGGTATGAGGCCTTGTCTCCACCCTTAGGGCATAGCTGCAGGCCATAAAATTGCTTCGTTGCAGCATGCCACAGGCTTCTCAACTAGAGTGTGCTATCATCCATGTTGTGATCTGCCCACTTACGTTTCAGTGTTGCCTTATGGGACAAAGGACATGAGGAACTGGCCTCTTTGTTTTTTTTGAGTTGTTGTTGTTTGCTGTCTAGCTAAGTAATAAACCCAAGTTTAACAAGGTACAAGGCTTGTTGTTTCTCTACTGGACAAATCTGTCAGCCTTGCTTGACACATGGCAATTATCAATAGACATGTTATATCTGTCTCTGCTATTCCTCCCATTTTTTTTTTCAAGTATACAGCAGAAAAATTTTAAAAGTACTAACATGCTATGAAACAAATTAGATTGGAGTGTACTTTCCTAGATTGGATTTTAAAGGCATCTTCTCAGCTGTGGCCATTCCTCTTTATTGGAAGCAACTTAATCTTTCTGGAGAGTGTTTCCTCTGGAGCAAACTTGTAACCCAATCACTGGTTGGCATTAGGAAAATGTTTGGATTAGTTTTAGTACCACTAAGAATGTTTGTAGAATAATGGTTTTGGAGCCTAAGTCCATCAGTTATTCAAGGACTAATTATGTGTTCTGTTTATTACCCTCGCTTCTCTGCTGCTCCACCAACTGCTTGTCTTATAGACATTTCATGCTATGTAAGCACATGTACCACAGTGAGTAGGGGAAACAGGAACTTCAGTCAGTACTGATGCTTCCAAAGTTGTAATTGAAGAATTTAGGGGAAAGAGGCTTTTTATTTAAAATAAAATCTTTTTTTTTTACATCCCCACCCCATGGGAGGAGGCTTTTAAAATAACCTATGGGATTTAGTTATCCTAGTAGTCCTAACACTGCTTCGGTATTATTAATAAACATTGCACAATATTCTTGAACACGTTTATCTCTATTTGAAGTGTAGAATATCAGAGCTGAAAGGTTAATTTAGACTGATTCCCGTAATGCAAGAACCATCCTTCACAATGTGTGAAGTTTTCTATCTTTACTCCTCTCTTGCAGCCCATCCCGTTATTAGACATCACTATTAAGAAAGTCTTATACTTAACTGAAATCTAGAAATTCCAGCCATTGGTGTGTGTTCTGCATTTGGGAGTCACACACATCAAGTATTAATTTTCTTCCACCCCAATAAAGATCTGGGTTCTGCCACACATTTGTTTAGCAAATGTCTTAACTTTTCTGGCCTTCCATTTCTTTCTCTGTGAAAGAAAGAAGTTGAATAATAGTATTTAAAGTTTCTTCTAGTTCTTTTTTTTTTTTTTTTTGTGATGGTGTTTCACTGTTGTCACCCAGGCTGGAGTGCAGTGGTGTGATCTTGCCTCACTGCAACCTCCACCTTCTGAGTTCAAGCGATTCTCCTGCCTCAGCCTCCTGAGTAGCTGGATTACAGGCGTGCGCCACCACACCCGGCTGATTTTTGTATTTTTAGTAGAGATGGGGTTTCACCATGTTGGCCAGGCTGGTCTCAAACTCCTGACCTCGGGTGATCCACACACCTTGGCCTCCTAAAGTGGTGGGATTACAAGCGTGAGCCATGGCACCTGGCCCAGTGTCTTCTAGTTCTAAAAGTCTAGGGTCCTTAGATTTTAGTATAGTCAAGTCAATGTCAGATTATTTGGTAAAAATTGAATTATAGGCTGAATGTGGTGGCTCGTGGCTGTAATTTCAGCATTTTGGGAGTCTAAGGCAGGAAGATTGCTTGAGTCCAAGTTTGAGACCAGCCAGGGCAACATGGTGAAACCTCATCTCTACAAAAAGTACAAAAATTAGCCAGGCATGGTGACATGCACCTTGTAGTCCCAGCTACTCAGGAAGCTGATGTGGGAGGATTGCTTGAGCCTGGAAGACAGAGGTTGCAGTGACCCGAGATAGTGCCACTGCATTCCAGCCTAGGCAACAGAGCAATAACCTGTCTCAAAAAAAAAAAAAATTATGAAGGGTCTGAGATATGATCTGAGATAAGATTTTATGTCACTAAATTCAAGTATACCCTTAATGCTGTCTAGCAAAGTGTCCATTCACTCCTCTCCCTCTCCTAGATGATACATTCTCCTCTTTTCTCGGACCTCAACTCATGCCTTGTCCTCACCTTTAGCAGCTATCGTTGCTTCCTATTTCACTCTGAAAATTTAAGCAAGCAAAGTTCTACATTCTCCCACCACATTTTCCTCCCTGGAAGAGACATCTCTTCCTGTTCACTCCACCTTCTTGTTTTCGTGGATAATGTGTCTGTGCTCCCAGCCAGGGCCTGCCCTTCCACTAGTACATGGATCCCACACCCTTTCATTCATCAAAGACACTTTGCTATGGTCTGAATGTTTATGTCTTCCCCAAATTCCTACATTGAAATCCTAACCCCCAGGGTGGTGATATTAGGAGCTGAGGCTTTGGGGAGGTGATTAGGTCATGAGGGTGAAGACTTCATGATGGGACAGGTGCCCTTAGGGAAGAGGTGCAAGGGAGCTCCTGTACTCCTTCCAACAGGTAAGGCTAGGGCAAGAAGGTACCATCTATGAACCAGAAATTGGGTCCTTACTAGGCTGGATTTTCCAGCCTCCTGATCTTGGACCTTTAGCCTCCAGAATTGTGAGAAATAAACTTATTTTGTTTATAAGCCCCCAGTTTATGGAATTTGCTATAATAGCCCAAATGGACTAAGACATGCTGTGCTAGGAATTCTCCTTTCTCTCCTCTCTTGTAAGTGTTTCCCTATCTAAAGGATCATTTCCATTTACATATAAGCATGCTATTATTATGTTTCACATTTTAAAACCAAAACCAATAACACAACCCCTTGCTCATTCTTCACCTCTCTCTCTCTTTTCTTTTCTACATCCCTTTAGAGCAGAGCTCCTTGAAAGAGTTGATTGTGCTTTCTGTCTGTGGTTTCTCAGCTCCCATTCTTTCTTAAACCCACTCTTATGAGGGTTTCACTCCCCACTGCTCCACCAGCACTGCTCTTGCCAAACTGCTGATATAGTAAGGATATGTGTCCCCACCCAAATCTCATGTTAAATTGAAATCCCCAGTATTGGAGGTGGGGCTTGGAGGCAAATGAATGGATCATGGGGATGGTTTCTTATGAATGGTCTAGCCCCATCCTCTTGGTACTGTCCTCACAATAGTGAGTGACTTCTCGTGAGATCTGGCTGTTTAAAAGTGCGGCACGTTGCTCTTTCTCTCTTGCTCCTGCTCTGACCATGTGACAGGCCTGCTCCGACCATGTGACATGCCTGCTCCCCCTTCACTTTCTGCCATTATTGTGAGTTTCCTGAGGCCTCCCTAGAAGCTGAGCAGATTCCAACATCATGTTTCCTGTACAGCCTGCAGAACTGTGAGCCAATTAAACCTCTTTTCTTTATAAATTATCCAGTGTCAGGTATTTTATATAGCAGTGCAAGAATGGACTAATACAATCCTCTAAACCTCTGTGTTGCCAAATCCCAAGGTTGACCCTTGGTCTTCACTTTAATTGAAATAGTCAACCACACTTTCCATCTTGAAAATCCTTCTTCACTTTTCTTTTAGGATGCTAGATTCCCTTGGTCTTCTCTCCTACCTCACTGACTGCTTTGCAGTCTCTCTTTCTGGAGCTTCCTCTTCTCCTTGATCTATAACCTTAAGGGCCCCAGGGCTTAGGTTTGCAGCTCTTCTCTCTACCATCACTGCTTGGTAACCTCCTGGAGTCTCATGGCTTTAAGTTCCATCAACTCACAGTGTCAACTGAAGAATGACAAAGTTCATTAATTTGGAAAGGAGGCTGGGTGCAGTGGCTCATGCCTGTAATCACGGCACTTTGGGAGGCTGAGATGGCTGGATCACTTGAGATAAGGAGTTCTAGAACAGTCTGGCCAACATGGTGAAACCCCATCTCTGATAATACAAAAAAATTAGCTAGATGCAGTGGTCTGCACCTGTAGTCAAAGTTACCAGGAGGCTGAGGCAGGAGAATAATTTGAACCTGGGATGTGGAGGTTGCAGTGAGCTAAGATCACACCATTGCACTCCAGACTGGGTGACAGAGCAAGGCTCCATTTCAAAACAAAACAAAACAAAACAAAACAAACAAAAAAAAAAAAGTGAAAAGGAGAGCATACATCTCATAAAGTGTTGAGGCCTGCAAGGTGGCCATTCTGACAGGCTGGGAAGTGTAGCCTCTGTCCAGAGGCTAGAAACAGACACTTAGAGGGACGGGAGAAGGGAATAGGAATTTATACTGAGCGGGGGAACAAATATACATACTTAATAAGCTACAAGAGGAGTCATGAATATTTATAAAAGGAGAAATGTGCACGTGTACAGTTAAGATTCATGCCCCATCATGCATCCCCTGTACAAAAAAATGTTGACATTACCATGATTTGAGGGTGAAGTTTTGGGCCCTTTGACATCAAAAGGTGAAGCAGAAGATGTGAAAACCCTTACTGTCCATTGTCTATAGACTGGCAAGAACCATTACATGGTTGGTGGTCTCTTATCAGGAAGAAATGCTAGTCTCCTATTTTGTTGAAACTGCAAAAGGGCGGGGCAGCAGGTTGGTTGATATCAGTGATAGAGTCTTTAGCAAGGGCTGATTTCTGTTTATCCCTTAGAGAAGAAAGCCAAATGGCAGTTAGTTAGCAAGGGAGGGGGTATAATGGGGATGACCCCCATCCTCTCATGGCTGAGAACTCAGTTTTCAAGGTTTCTCTGGGGTCACCTTAGCCAAGAGAGGGTCTATTCAGTTGGTATCTTTGCGCTTATCTCCAGATACATGTATCTGTCTTCTCAGCATCTCCACTTGGTTTCGCCGTATTGGCCAGGCTGGTCTTGAACTCCTGACCTCAAGTGACCCTCTTGGCCTCCCAAAGTGCTGGGATTACAGGTGTGAGCCACTGTGCCTGGTCCTACTACATGTTCTTATAGAAAAATTAGAAAATGCAGTTAAACAAAAAGACAAAAATACCTATAATGTTTTCAACCACAGAAAACCTCTGTGACATTTTAGTGTATACTCTTCTAGACTTTTCTTTCTATAGCTCTATGCTTAAATATTTTTTGAAGATAGGGTTCTATGATACATATGGGTTTCTAGCTTGCCTTTTAATCATTTAACATATCATGAAAATCTTTCAATATCATGAAACTACATGTCCATCATCATTTTTTTAATGTTTGCATAATGATCCAATTGTTGGAGGTACTGCAATTTATTTAACTAATATTTTTTTTCTGGACAACCCCAGATGCCCCAGGGTTTCAGGTGCAATGCAAGTCTGAGAAGTGCCTCTGCCACCATAGAGGCCTTTCTGTAGGTTTAGCATCTCCATCTGCTACCAGCAAAGCATTCTAGAATGGCCACTGCGCTGTGGCATGCTAAGCAGCATGGACAAGGTTTTCAAAATATTGCTGCTGAAACAGTTATATTATATATACATATAAATATAATTGTATGTATATTAGTGTTATATATACAATACGGTATTATATATATTATTGTCCAGTATTTATATATATACACACATATATATATGTATATATGTGTGTGTGTGTATATATATATATGTCAACTTGAAATAGATATATACACATTTGAAACATATATATACTGTATACTATATATATACTGGCTTCAAATGATAGAAAGCTGTTGGCAGATTTGGACAGGAAGGGATTTAGGACAGGTACCCAGGAGAGCTGTCTTCAATTATTTAAAGAACAGGGATTACATGTATTTCATGAAGTTCTGGAAATGGTATGTGGATTAGTGGCTGAACATTAAATGAAGGTAAATTTCAACTTCATAGCAATAACTTTGTAACATTTCTATTTTTTGTTTTTTTGTTTTTTACTTTGTAATATTTCTTAAAAATGGAAGAGGATGTCTTATTAGGGTAGTGAATGCTTTCTGGAAATTTTTAAGGAAAGTCTGGCTGTCCTTGTTTCAGAGGATTTCCTGCTTTGACGGGTGTATTCATCCATTTTCATGCTGCTGATAAAGACATACCCAAGACTAGGAAGAAAAAGAGGTTTAAAGGACTCACAGTTCCACGTAGCTGGAGAGGCCTCATAATCATGGCAGAAGGTGAGGAGGAGCAAGTCACATCTTACATGGATGGCAGCAGGCAAAAGGAGAGAGAGCTTGTGTAGGGAATCTCCTCCTTATAAAACCACGAGATCTCATGGGACTTATTCACTATCACGAGAACAGCATGGGAAATACCTGCCTTCATGATTCAGTTACCTCCCACTGGGTCCCTCCCACAACACATGGGAATTCAAGATGAGATTTGGGTGGGGACACAGTCAAACCATATCAATAGGAGTGAAGTAAATAGTCCTGTAGAGCAATGACTTCCACAAACAAATTCAGTGGGCAAAGTCAGAAATGATCCTCTTATGTTGGTTTTACCTGGGAAAAGACTATGGCTTCAAGCCCGCTCCTATCTCTAGGCTAAAGCAGAGAAATTAACTCCAAAATTCATCTTGTATATAACCTGGGAACCAAGAGTAAAGAAGTAGGAAGGCACATAGAGGTTAACAGCTTCGAACTCTTTTCTTTTTTCTCTTTATATTTACTCACTTTCCTTTTTCCTTCTTATTTTCTTCCTTTCTTTCCCTCTTTGACTTCATTTTTGATACTAAATTCAGGCCACAGGATTGGTGAACTTGGCTGTGGCCTGAGGGTCCGGGGCCTGGATCTCAGCAGCACCCAGTCAAGGAAGGGTGGTGAGGAGGCAGGCATGGGAAGTAGTTGAGGAGCTCTGGGGCCTCTCCCCTTGGGCTGCCTCTCACCCACCAGACTTGGCCACCCTTACTTCCCAACATGCTTGCTAGATTCTCCGTTGGAGGGCTCCCAGCTGCAAAAGCCCTCCTTCCCCTGTTGGAACCATGCCCCTTCCTGTTTCTGTTAAGTAGACCTCAAAAAGACATGATATTTCTCGCCTGCATTTCTGAGACTCCCTTTCTGAGTCTCTATGGCCTCTTAGAAGATTCTCAATAGGAACAAATAGAGTAGCATAATTCCCCGTAGTGTTGGCTGCTTCATGGCATGACTGCTTAAGGATTCCAGAGCCACTGAGGAGGCCCAGTGTCCATGCTGTCTTGTCCATAGCCACTGCCCTCACGGGGCTACTGAGCCTTTGAAACATGGTTAGCTGGAATAAGAGGTTCTGTAAGGGTAAAATACTTGCCAGCTTTTGAATACTTAGCATGAAAAAAAGAATGTAAAACACCTCATAAATAAAATTTTCTATGGGTTCAATATTGCAATGATAACATTTCATTAGGTCAAATAATATATTATTAAAATTAATTTTACCTGTTTCTTTTAACTTTTTTGGTGTAGCTACCAGAAAAGCTAAAGTTATATACAGGGGCTTGCATTTTAGCCTTGCTTTGTTTTCCCATTGAACAGTGACGCCCTAATATCTTGCTGCTTTAAAGTGTGGTCCTCGTACCACCAGCAGTAGCAGCAGCAGTAGCAGCAGCATTTCCTGAGAGCTTGTTAGAAATGCAGAGTCTCAGTCAGGTGTGGTGGCTCACGCCTGTAATCCCAGCACTTGGGAGGCTGAGACAGGTGGATCACCTGAGGTCAGGAGTTCAAGACCAGCCTGGCCAACATGGTGAAACCCCATCTCTACTAAAAATACAAAAAAGTAGCCAGGTGTGTTGGTGAGTGCCTGTAATCCCAGCTACTTGGGAGGCTGAGGCAGGAGAATTGCTTGAACCCCAAGGGTGGTGGGGCAGAGGTTGCAGTGACCTGAGATCACACCATTGCACTCCAGCCTGGGGAACAAGAGCAAAACTCCATCTCAAAGAAATGCAAGGTCTCAGTGTCCACCACAGACCTAAAGGTCGAAATCTGCATTTTAACCAGATGATGCCCCAGGGTTTCAGGTGCAATGCAAGAAGTGCCTCTGCCTCCATAGAGGCCTTTCTGTAGGTTTAGCATCTCCATCTGCTACCAGGAAAGCATTCTAGAATGGCCACTGCACTGTGGCATGCTAAGCAGCATGTACAAGGTTTTCAAAATATTGCTGCTGAAACTGTTGTTGTTTTCCTGTCTCCCAGTATGGACTGTGGGTCAAGTTGAACTTCCAGAGAGAGACTCGTGTCTGATAACACTGAACACATTGGGTTGAGAGGTGGGGGTGGGGGAAACAGGGTGTGTCACAGGAGACAGGGAAGTACAGAGAGCAAGACAAAGTCCTTGTTTGTGCACTCCAGTTAATGTTTAACTTTACCTTGGAGAAAGAAGTGGTTGAGACGGTGGACTTTAGTTTCTGGTTCTTTTTCTGAAAAAATACGTGGACTTCGTTTGATCATCCTCCTGGCTTGAAGAATTGCAGCTGTCGGGAATACGTTGCGCCATTTTATACCCAAGTCTTGTGAACTAGGGGACTCAGCCAAGTATAGAAAGGTCTGGGCTTTTCATCTGTGGTCTGGTTTTCTGCTCTGCTCTGGATAAATAAACAAGCCAGTTAGCCACATGAAACCTCAGTGAGATATCTCACCTCTAAATTAGGAATTTGTGTTTTGAGAATGGTAATGAGTAAATGACTCAAGTAGAATGTTGAATATAGCATTATTGAGCTATAGTTTACATGCCATAAAATTTACTCATTTTAAATGCACAATTTATAACAGAACTTTTATTATAAACAAATAGAAAAGTAATGACACTTTTCTCAATCCTCTTGGATCAGATTGAATCATATGAAAGTGCGGATGTTTAACTGTTTTTGACCTACAATGTGATTCAATCATAACTGAAACGCCATTTTTCAAAATTCTTGCAGAGCAAGAAAGTTTCCCAGAGAATTTTCCAGCTAATGAAATGTCCTTCCACATTCCATATCTCTCTTTGAAGTAATCTGTAGTAGAAGATGTCTTGCTATATATAATTGATTCCTTTATACCTTCATTTTGAAACAAACTTTAACCTCTAAACTGGACAAAATTAGCTTTCCTTTAGCAGAAACCACATCTTTATGTCTTTTCGATAAACTTTTCTTTAACCAAAATCACATTCTATTTTTTGTTGTTGTTTTTTTGAGATGTGATTTTACTCCTTCGCCCAGGCTGGTCTGGAACTCCTGGGCTCAAGTGCTTCTCCCAACTCAGCCTCCTGAATAGCTAGGACTACAAGGTTTCCCTGCGCTACCCAGTCTGGTCTCAAACTCCTGGGCTCAAGCAATTCTCCTACCTCGGCCACCCAAAGTGCTGGGATTATAGGTATGAGCCACCGAGCCCGGCCTTCTCACACGTTCTGTATGCAGTATTGTGTCTCTTATATCTAGTAGTTTTAATTTCTTATATTAATTACATTTTTAACTCTTACTAACCTTAACTTTCAATGAAAAACATAGAAATAAGCAATTTTGGTGGGGCACAGTGGCTCATGCCTATAATCCCAACACTTTGGGAGGCTGAGGTGGGAGGATTGCTTGAGCCTTGGAGTCTGAGACCAGCTTAGGCCATGTAGTGAGACCTTGTCTCTACAAAATATTTAAAAGTTAGCCAAGTGTGGTGGCACGCATCAGTAGTCCCAGCTGCTCAGGAGGCAGAGGTGGGAGGATTGCTTGAGCCCTGGAGGTGGAGGTTGTGGTGAGCCAAGATTGTTCCACTGCATTCCAGCCTAGGTGACAGAGCAAGACCCTGTCTCAAAAACAAAAAAAGCTATTTTATTTTGTTTTATTTTTATTTTATTTTTGAGACACGGCCTCAATCTCACCCAGGCTGGAGTGTAAATGGCGTGATCTCTGCTCACTGCAACCTCCACCTCCTGGTTCAAGCAATTCTCCTGCCTCAGCTTCCCAAGCAGCTGGGCCTATAGGCACATACCACCATGTCCAGCTGATTTTTTTGTATTTTTAGTAGCAATGGGGTTTCGCCATGTTGGCCAGGCTGGTCTCAAACTCCTGGCCTCAGCTGATCCATCCCCCTCAGCCTCCCAAACTGATGGGATTATAGGCGTGAGCCACTGTGCCTAGCTTATTTTGTTTTATTTTGAGACAGGGCCTTACTCTGTTGCCCAGCCTGGGGAGCAGTGATGTGATCAAGGCTCATTGTAGCCTCAACTGCCTGGGCTAAAGGTGGAGGACCTGGGACCACAGGCACATGCCACAACATTTGATTAATTTTTTTTAAAGTTATTATTTGTAGGGTCAGGTGCCGTGGCTCACACCTATAATCCCAGAACTTTGGGAGGCCAAGGCGGGTGGATCACCTGACCAACCTGGCCAATATGGTGAAACCCCATCTCTACTAATAATACAAACATTAGCTGGGTGTGGTGGTGGGTACCTGTAGTCCCAGCTGCTTACGAGGCTGAGGCAGGAGACTCACTTGAACCCCTGGGAGGCAGAGGTTGCAGTGAGCTGAGATCGTGCCATTGTACTCCAGCTTGGGCAACAGAGTGAGATTCTATCTCAAAAAAAAAAAATGCATTTGTAGAGATGGGGTTTCACTATATTGCTCAGGCTAGTCTTGAACTCCTGGGCTCAAGCAATCCTACCTTGGCCTCTCAAATTCCTGGGATTTATAGGCATGAGCCACCATATCTGGCTCAAGTAAGCAATTTTATTTTATTTTTTCTTTTAATTTTTTATTTTGTATATATACATATGTATATGTATATATTTTTTATTTATTTTATTTTTCTGAGATGGAGTTTTGCTTTTTGCCCAGGCTGGAGTGCAATGGTATGATCTCGGCTCACTGCAACCTCCGCCTCACGGGTTCAAGCGATTTTCCTAGCTCAGCCTCCCGAGTTGCTGGGATTACAGGCATGTGCCACCACGCCTGGCTAATTTTGTATTTTTAGTAGAGACAGGATTTCCCCATGTTGGTCAGGCGGGTCTTGAACTCCGACCTCAGGTAATCTGCCTGCCTCGGCCTCCCAAAGTGCTGGGATTAGAGATGTGAGCCACCGCATCCAGCTTCTTTTAATTTTAAAATAATTTTTAAAAATATAGTGATGGGATCTTGCTATGTTGACCGGGCTTGTCTGAAGCTCCTGGCCTCAAGTGATCCACCCACCTCAGCCTCCCAAAGTGCTGGGATTACAGGCATAAGCTATTTTAATTGTTATGTACCCTGGTGCAGACCCCAGGACAAGGACAGAGCTGTAAAGACCATAGCTGGAGGATCTGATCCTTCGCGGCATGGCTAAGAGGCAAGCTAAGCCAGAGAGAATGAGGCCATATTGGGCTTGGTTCTCCCCTGCAGCTGGTGGCCCAGGTACTGTGGACACACATATGTCTCCAGGCTTCACCGTGGCCACCTGTCTCGACTACAGAATCCAAAGCTCAAAAGCAAAGACATAAACCCCACAGCAGGATGTTTGCAAGGCTTTGGTGGAACGCAGCCAGCTTGCAGTGTTAGCTCACAGACAAGTTCAGCAAGTATCAAAAGTATCACAGAAGCAACAGTTTATGACCTTAAAACATCTAGCAGAGATAGCATAGATTTGTTTAATCCCAGGTAAAAATGTCTACATTAAACTTTGAAGACATTTTTATTTTACCCCAAAATTTAAAGCTAGCTTTTTACACGT
Source organism: Cacajao melanocephalus (assembly GCA_963573385.1). Lineage (NCBI taxonomy): Eukaryota > Metazoa > Chordata > Mammalia > Primates > Pitheciidae > Cacajao > Cacajao melanocephalus. The sequence goes on along the minus strand of CAUYLG010027795.1, from coordinate 14,404 downwards.
GAACATGGAAAGTATTTTGGCTAGTTATTTATGAGTACTCATTTATGTATACGTCAGTTTGGTATCCTGTAGACAACACACAACAACATGTATGGACATATGCATACATGTAGCTACAACATACAACTCACACACATGTATGTATCCAAAAGCCAGAGAGATTAGGGAGTTTAATACAAAAGAGAGCAGAGCTTTAGACCTCAAGGGAACCCATTCACAACCAACAGAGGGAGACTCTGTCTCAAAAAAAAAAAAAAAAAAAATTGCTGGGCTTGTTGGCACACACTTGTAATGTTAGCTGCTACTCTGGAGGTTGAGACATGAGAATTGCTTGAACCTGGGAAGCACAGGTTGCAGGGAGTTGTAATCGTGCCACTGTACTCCAGCCTGGGTGATGAGACTCTATCTCAAAAATAAATAAATAAAAACAAAAAACAAACAAACCCTGCTTGTAACAAAGGCCACACAGAGATCATGTTGAAGGTTACCTAGGTCTCAGTTTTCCAAGCAGCTGTCCTCACTTTGGCTCTAGTACACTCTTTAAATTATTTTTTGTGTCTCAGCCTCTTCCTTTTAGGTCGACATAAACAAATATATTCAACTTTTCCTGATAAATATATTTTTCAATATTCAGAAAAAAGAATTAAGAAACCTGAAGGAGAACTAAACATGGATATTTTGCTGTGTAACACTTCCAATTTTCATAAGGAAATAAATATGCATGTGTCAACTAAAGAAAAAGTCAAGCTTTTAAGAATTAAGGTTAGTTTTATTTAAAGTCTTACTGAAGACTATCAACCATGGCCTATATTCTGGGAACAGTTCTGAGGACTGCTTCAACATAGAATTTCAGTTCACTCTATATACACAGGTGATGAAGATTCAGTACATGCAAAATCACAGCTAAGTTTGGGTACAAGAGCACATCTGGTTATAGTTTACAGAAGCATAATCACTAACCCCGTCAGACATGATCTTCTCTGTAGCAAAAGGACTAGGGTCATTTATCTTTCAAGAAATATAGAGCTTCAGGCAAGAGACGTGGGGGTTGGGTGCACTATGCTTTTTTTTTTTTTTTTTTTTTGGAGATGAAGTTTCGCTCTTGTTACCCAGGCTTCAGTGTAGTGGCATGATCTCAGCTCACTGCAACCTCTGCCTCCCAGGTTCAAGTGATTCTCCTGCCTCAGCCTCCTGAGTAGCTGGGATTACAGGTGTCCACCACCACAGCCAGTTATTTTTTGAATTTTTAGTAGAGATGGAATTTTGCCATGTTGGACAGGGTGGTCTTGACCTGTTGACCTCAAGTAATCTGCCCTCTTCAGCTCTCAGAGTGCTGGGATTTCAGGCATGAGCCACCGTGCAAGGCTTGCTGTTTCATCTTCAAAGCATCTTTCCAGAGAGCTGCACATCATCACAGAGTCAGGGGCTTTGTGAAATTGTGCTGGCAAGCAGACAGAGCAGACATGGCTTCTTACATTTGCTACTTTGTCTCACACACGTGATAAAAACCAGAAATGTAAATGGAGAAATGAGTAACAAAGTAGCAGACCCACACTCGCACATGTCCAACAAGCTCCTCAAACTGACAATGAAATGCGACCCAACACTGTTTTATTTCCTACTCTGAATTTCTTCATAACACAATTGAGAAACACGTTTGATGGATGCAAATGCTCATTTCATTTTTATTTATGAGTGCATTCTCTTCTTTGCTAGAAAATACTTCCTGTTCTGCCCTTCCATTGTTTCTCAACAGGATTTTTAGTCTCTTTCATAAGCCACTCCTCAAAAAGAAAAGAGAAGCGAGGTCAGTAAGAGGGAGGCTCCTCTGACTCAGTGTGGGTCACGTGTCTGGACTGCAGATGCCGGGAGTCCTATGAGGTTCCACATCCCTGGTCTTGCACATGCTGGTCGCTTTCCTTCAAAATCCATCGCTCTTTGTGCCTTCTTTATTGCTTGTTGTTGCCAAGTATGTTTGGGCAGGTTCATAGCTCAATGCCCAGCACCTGTGTCAGGTACTGAACAGGTGCACCATGGAGGTGTTTGGAAGATGAACTGAATGAACTTTTTGACTCAAGCACAGGGTGTACAGGAAAAAAGAAACAACTGGGAGTGGTGGCTCACATCTGTAATCCCAGCACTTTGGGAGGTCAAAGTGCTACAATCACTTGATCTCAGAAGTTCGAGACCAGCCTGGGCAACATAACAAGACTCTATCTCTACAAAAAATTTTGAAAATTAGCTGGGCATGGTAGTACGTGCCTGTAGTCTCAGCAGCTACTTGGGAGACTGAAGTAGGAGAATTGCTTGAGCATAGCAGGTTGAGGCTGCAGTGAGCCGTGATTGTGCCACTGCACTTTAGCTTGGATGACAGCGCAAGATGCTCACTCAAAAAAAAAAAAAAAAAAAGAAAAGAAAAGAAAAAGGAAAAGAAAGAAATGCTTTATAAATAGATACCAGGTTTAAAAAAAATTTCAATTAAGGGCTGGTGACAGAGCGAGACTCTGTCTCAAAAAAAAAAAAAAGAAAAGTTTCAATTAAGTAAGACAAAATAACACTCCCTTGAAATCTTAGAGGCAAACTGTGCATCTCTGTGCCTGAGCTTAGCGGAGAAAGCTCTGGAACAGTGGTCTTGGGTCTACCAGTGCAGACGTTTTTCATCAGGGCCAAATGCTCCATTCCTTCTTACCCCCAACCTCTCCCCTCCGGAGACCTGTTTTGAGCAAAGGATTGTTGCTTTTTAAATTTCCTACAGCTCAGTCTTTGGAGTTGATCATTTGTGGAAGGGAGGGAAACCTGTAGATGACTGTCGCCTGTGGAGTCTTTGCAGATTTTTCGGTCTCAACTTTCATAAATACTAAAGATTATTTTCCATTTTATTTCCCATGAATCAAGCCGAGAAAGCCCCTTACTACCTGATGTTTACCAGACTAAGTCCAAGAGATTTGCTGTGTGGCTTTTGTGAATCTTCCCCAAGAACCCCTCCGAGCATCATTTCCATTGAAATCACTAAGGGTGTGTATAATTATTGTAAAGGTTTGACAAGGACAAGGCTTTCATGGGCAAATTCACACCAAATAAGGCAGATCCTGCTGTGTCTTTAGCCTTAATGGCTCTATATCATGCATCTAAATGGCTTTCCCCTTGATTCTTAAAAAGAATATCCATTTTCAATAAAAAAAAAAAAAGTCTTAAGATGAAATCCAAGAATAGCTGTGTCATTCAGTAGCTGGATGGCTTTGGCTAAAATAAATGTAATTGAAAGGTCACACTTGAATCTAACTAACCCTCCATTTTCCTTTCTGTTAACATTCCCTGTCTTTCTCTTCTCCCCACTGTTCCCCCACCACAGCAGCAGCCACAGGCACCTGCACGCACATGTGCACTCACATGCATGCACTCAGTGGAAGCGTGTATGTGTTTGCCATCTCACCTTCTGCCTTGGCACGCAAGGTCAGGGAAATCTGCCGAGACTTGCAAGGCCCCGGGGTTCTCTCTGGAGAGCAAGGGAGGCTGGTGGAAATGCCCTGTACTTTGACACATGCAAATGTTCACCTGTGGCGCCCTGCAGGGCAGAGCATGACTTCTGCGTTCTTTAATATGCCTGGAAGATGTTTCAATTATTGATCGAAAGACATTGCGGCTGGTAGGAAGGGCTCAGGGTGGAGAGTCCAGGATTCAGCGTCTCACTTCAGATTGATTTGGGGCAGGTTGGTGTTTTACTTTAATTGGTAACAAATTTTCATTTTATTATTTGAAGCCATTCTTGAGTCCTGATCCATTAGAATTTAATATCAGCAGTTGGGGTGGCTCCAAGTATTTTTGCCTTTTTCTATTTTCTGGCTGCTTTTGGTGCCAAAGCTTTAGTGTTTTAAATCTTTTAAATCTTGCCAATTCTTCTGGCCACTCTTCAAATGTCAGTGCATGTGTGTGTTTTGACTTTCCTAATCATTAAAAAAAATTCTTCTGCTAGAATATCTTATCCCTAGATTACTGGCCTTCCCTGTTTGTGCCTTCCCAGCTTCCATTCCTCTTCTTTCCAGAACTTTCACCTCCATAGCCTGAATAATTTCTTTTTTCCCTACCCAGCCATTCCAGAAGCTCAACTTGGGAATCCGACAGTTGAAGATTTGAACCCAGGTTCGATGCAGTGTCTCATGCCTAAATCCTAGCATATTGGGCATGAGGATCACTTGAGCTCAGGAGTTAAAGACCAGCCTGAGTAGCATAGCAAGACCCCTATCTCTACAAAAAATACAAAAATTAGCCAGGTGTGGTGGCACACACCTGTAGTTCCAGTTACTCAGGAGGCTGAGGTGGGAGGATCACTTAAGCCCAGGAGGTAGAGGCTGCAGCAAGCTGAGATCATGCCACTGCACTCCTGCCTAAGCAACAGAGCAAGACGCTTTCTCAAAAACAAAAAAGAAAACAAAAAAAAAAGTCAGGCATGGTGGCTTACGCCTGTAATCCCAGCACTTTGGGAGGCTGAGGCGGGTGGATCACGAGGTCAGGAGTTTGAGACCAACCTAACATGGTGAAACTCCCATCTCTACTAAAAATACAAAAATTAGCTGGGTGTTGTGGCAGGTGCCTGTATCCCAGATACTTGGGAGGCTGAGGCAGGAGAATCATTTGAACCCAGGAGGTGGAGGTTGCAGTGAGCCGAGATTGCGCCATTGCACTTCCAGCCTGGGCGGCAGAGCGAGACTCCATCTAAAAACAAACAAACAACAAACAAACAAACAAAGGATTTAAACCCAGCCTCTTTACCTAATCTTGGCCTTGTGTAAGTTACTTATCCTTTCTCCCTCCAATACATATATGTGTGTATATATACACATTTATATGTGTGTGTGTGTATATATGTATATATTTCTAGCTTCTCTGAAAAATCTCCAGGATCTGGCTTCTGTGACTTTCCTGTGAAGCAACAATCAAGCCAAGCTGAATAGTGCTGTCCCCTTTAGATGACGTGCTCTTTGACACCACCCGTGACCCATGCCAGTATGATCATTTCCAATTGTTGACTTATCTGAATTGTTCTGATGGCTCTTCGAGTCCAGCTGTTTCCCGACTCTCCTCTGAGCTGTGTGTTTGAGTTCCCGGGTCTAGGATGAATGAGATGGCACTGGGAGTGGTATGACTGGGGAGTACTACACTTGCTAAGGGTCTGGCGCTTCGATGTTCTGGACCTTTGCCCTTTGCTCACTCTGTACACTCAGCCTGGACTGTCCTTCCTCAGTTCTTACTGGAGAAGTCATTCTTCCTTCAAGGCCCAGGGTAAACGGGGCACATTACTTTTTGGGGTGTTTTCCTGCTCTTACACAGCACTCAGGGAAATCCCAGCTTTGCTTGAGGCCTGTGCGTCTGTTGAGGGCTGATCTCAAGTCATTTACACATCTGCCTTCCCTGGTTGATGGCACATTTTTTTTTTGATGGAGTCTTGGTCTGTTGCCCAGCTGAAGTACAGTGGTGCGATCTCAGCTCACGGCAGCCTCCACCTCCAAGCGATTCTCCTGCCTCAGCCACCTGAGTAGCTGGGACTACAGGGACCCACCACCATACCCAGCCAATTTTTTTGTATTTTTAGTAGAGACAAGGATGTTAGCCAGGATGGTCTCGATCTCCTGACTTCATGATCCACCCTCCTTGGCCTCCCAAAGTGCTGGAATTACAGGCGTGAGCCACCACGCCCAGCCACTGATGGTACTTTTTCTAAGGTAGGGGTCCCGTCTCATTCACCATTAGATTCCTTTTTTCTGTCCAGCTATCTAGCCTCAGACACGCTGGCTGGCATCAGGCTAAGGGCTGGGCAGACATTGAGTTGAATGGGATTCTTCAGGAAAATTCAGTTTTCTATTTTCATATTACTGACCAAGAAACAAACACACAAAGAAGAGCACTTGATTCAGGCCGTGGGGCTCCATGAAGTGAGGGGCGTGGCAATCTGACTTCCTGACTCATGGCCTTCCCAAAACTCATCACATCGTAAGAGTCCAATAGACAGTGAATAAAAGAAAGAAAGAAAGAGATATTTACAACTAAGGCAGAAATCCAAGTCTCTTTATCATCCCCTTGCTAAACAAGTATGATTATTCATTACGCCAAATTGAAATCTGCATTGGATGTGAACTTGGCTTTCTCAAGGATATCTTCACGGTTCCCTCAAGCTAATTAGGACACTGCATTCTATACTCAAAGAAAGGTTCTTCTTCCCATCCCTATGAGATTCCTATGAGATTCAGATACTGCATCTTTCTCCGTTTGGCCCATCCCACGCTGAGTGATGGAGAGAAGTGGAATGATCTGTAGTAATGAAATCAGTAGTACATTTCCCAGGAACGTTGATCCAGAACACCAGCTCCCTTTACTTCTCAGACCTTTGTTCAGAGCAATCTTTACATCCATCTTCTCTCATTCGACCTTGTGCTCCAAAAATGAGCAGAGCTTTTATTCAAACACTGTTCAAAGGGGAGAGGTTCACACGCTGGTTAGTGGCAGGTAGCAAGACCATTTCCCCCTGACCAGCTGCACTTGTGTTTTATAACTGCATGGTAGGTGAATCTGAAAGAGAAACATTAAAGTCGAAGAAAAGTGTTAGGGGAAAGAATTCTCATCATAACAACTTTCTTAACATATTCCTACTTTTCCATGATTGAATCAACATTCCAGGTGACGGCATCTAAAACCCTAAATGAAAATGGAACTTCTTATTTAGTGTATACAATGAGGTGGGTGAGCCCTGCTCAGGGAAGTATTTTTGTTTTTTATTTTTACTGTTTTAGAGACAGGGTGTTGCTCTGTAATCCAGGTTGAGTGCAGTGGTGCGATGATAGCTCAGAGCAACCTTGAACTCCTGGGTTCCACAATCCTCCTGCCTTAGCCTCACAAGTACCTAGGAATACAGGCATGCACTGCTATACCCAGGGAAGTAAGTCTAATGTCTTTAGCATCCAGGCATTTGAAGTTAGTTCCAAGAAGATTTTTTTCTTCCTGTTACAGGTTGAATGGTGTCTCCTTTGCCCCATCTCCCCACCTAATACCCACCAAATTTGTATGTTGAAATCTTAACCCCTAGTAACTCAGAATGTGACCTTAGTTGGATATAGGGTCATTGAAAATGCAATGACTTAAGCTGAAGTCATACTGAAGCAGAGTGGTCCCTAATCCAATAGACTGATGCCCCTATAAAAAGGAGAAACGGGCTGGGTGCGGTGGCTCATGCCTGTAATCCCAGCACTTTGGGAGGTCGAGGTGGGTGTCACCTAGAGATGGGGAGTTCAAGACCAGCCTGACCAACATGGAGAAACCCTGTCTCTACTAAAAATACAAAATTAGCTGGGTGTGGTGGTGCATGCCTGTAATCCCAGCTACTTGGGAGGCTGAGGCAGGAAAATTGCATGAACCCAGGAGGCGGAGGTTGCGGTGAGCCAAGATCGCACTGTTGTACTCTAGCCTGGGCTACAAGAGCAAAACTCCATCTCAAAAAAAAAAAAAAAAAAAAAAAAAAAAAAGAAACTTGGACATGGAGCAGATATACACAGGGGATGTTAAAGAAAAAATTATTGGTCCAGATGCAGTGGTTCACACCTGTAATCCCAGCACTCTGGGAGGCTGAAGTGGGCAGGTAACTTGAGGCCATGGAGATCGAGACCAGCCTGGCCACCATGGTGAAATCCGTCTCTACCAAAAATACAAAAATTAGCCAGGTGTGGTGGTGTGCAACTGTGGTCCCAGCTACTCAGGAGGCTGAGGCATGAGAATCGCTCGAACCCAGGAGGCAGAGGTTGCAGTGATCCGAGATTGTGCCACTGCACTCCAGCCTGGGCAACAGTATGAGACACTGTCTCAAAAAAAGAAAAAATTATTCAGTGACACTTGGTAAAGCGTGGTAAGGAAGACTGTATTCAGGGCCATGGTGATAGGTACAGGGACCACTGCAGCGGGGTTTTGTGGTCAGAGAGACGGGATTCAACTCCGAATGCAGTATGGGCAAGTGGGAATTTACAGCAGGAGCAGGGTGGGTGCTCAGTGGATGGAAAATTACTAAGAGGAGACAGCAGGGGTGAGGAGGATTCTGGTTAAACTGATCTAATAGGATTCTTGCTGAAAACAGGTCATGCTGATGAGACATCACCTGAGGGTCCGTGGCGAAGGAGAAGCTCAATCAGATAGCTACTGTGATCAGATGTTGAAGGTGGGAGGTTCTTGCTAAACTAGCTTAGTGGTGTTCATTGCTGAAGCTGAATTTTACAAGTGTGGGCACTGACGGGCCTAGGAGAAGGATCAGGAGCCTAAAGTTTGGCCAAGCAAACTTGGCGTTTGTCAGAGAATGCCCCATGAACGTGAAAGCAGAGATTGAGGTGATATGTCCCCAAGCCAAGAAATGCTGCTAGCCAGCAAACCACCAGACGCCTGGAGAGGCATGGAGCAGATTCTCCCTCACAGCTAATGAATGAACCGTGCAGGTACTGTGGTCTTGAACTTCTGGCCTCCAGCACTGCGAAGTAATTTCTGTTGTGTAAGCCAATCAGTTTGCGGTACTTGGTTATGCCAGCCCTAGCAGACGAACACACTTCCCTTTCCCGTCCTTCTTTCCCACACAGACTAGCTTGCAAAATGGAGGTGCTTACTTGAAGGCCCGGCTGGAGGATTCAGGAGGGGAAGAAAGTTCTCGTTTCTTTGTTTCTGGTTTGGCTTCCTCTGCCAGCAGCAGGGCACAGCAGTTAATGATGTGGGCACTTGAGCTAGACTTGCATCTTGGCACCATCTCGTTACTGTTCCTGTGCTACTGTTTCCCTGCTGGTAGGAGCTGGGGGTGCTAACAGTACTAACTCCGTAGGTTTACTGTGTGGCTTAAATGAAATAAATCATGGAGCACTTAGAGGGGGCTCCGCATGTTGTCAGTGCTCAGTCCACAAATGCTAGCAGCTATTCTTCTACTACCTGTGTTTTCCTGTGGAATCTCTTTCCACGTTTCTCTCCTAGGCAGGATTCTCTGCTTGATCCTGAGCCCTTCCTTTCGGACCCTTTTCTGTGTGTATCCTTCATGGGACCCACCTGCTCAGGTGACCTGGGAAACAGGTGGAATAGTTTAGGTAAGCGTTCTAAGAATCTGGCTGCCTGACTGGCAGCATCTGCATCAGTATCATCTGGGAGCTTGTTAGAAGGGCAGATATCAGTTAGACTCCACCCTGACTCACTGACCGAGCGGCAGTGCTGGTGGGCCTGCCAGTGTGTGTTTTAAGAGGTACCCCCGTGATTCTGCTGTGTGCTCAAGTTTGAGAACTGCTGGTACAGGATGACTTTCCTACTTTTCCATCCAGCAGCTTCCCCACACCTGTCTTTCTTCTCCTGTCCTGCATCCCATTTCCCCAGGGCTGCCCGATACATCTTCTCACAAAACAGGGGTGGGTGACCATCTTTATGCCCTGCCCTCCCAGGCTTTCTGCTGTCTCTGAATTAATGTTGCCCAATTGAGTCTAAAAGGAGAATGTCTCTCTTGGCAGGGACCTAGAACCTCCTGAGGATGAGCGTCTCCTGCTTTCTTTCTGATTCTAATGTAATTACCCCCTCCCCTATATCATTCAGGGACCAAGTCTTCATCTCCTCACAAGCTCAGTATTCAGTATAGGGCCTGTGTCAGGTCTTATTCTGTCTGTTGCCCAGGCTGGAGTGCAGTGGTGTGATCTGGGCTCACTGCAGCCTGGAGCTCCCAGGGCTCAGGTGATCCTCCTACCTGAGCCTCCTGAGTAGCTGAGATTATAGACATGCACCACCATGCCTGGCTAATTTTTGTATTTTTTGTAGAGACGGGGTTTCACCATGTTGCCCAGGCTGGTCTCAAACTTCTGAGCTCAGGTGATCTGCCTGCCTTGGCCTCCCAAAGCGCTGAAATTACAGGCATGAGCCACCGTGTCTGGACACTCAGTAATGTTTCTTGACACAAGAAAGGCATGGCAATTCATGGCTCATGAGCACATGGCTTAGTGCAAACTCCATCTACTGAGGCAAGTGAGGGCTGGCCACAGTATTTACATCTTTTGTATTCAGTTTGTTTAGAACTAAGGTGAGGAGAGACTCAGCTCATCACTTTTTTCCTGGTGCCACCTCCCTGGTCCTTAGTGTCCTCTCCCTGTGAGGTGTGTGGGCCACCTGGGCCCTCAGTTGCCTCTTGGCCTGTAATGCTTGCCTGCGAAGTTCTTTCACATCATGTCCTGCTCTATTTTCACCTTAAACTTCTTGAGATCTTTTTCCAATCTATGTGCTGGTGCTATCCTGAAGCGAGTGGCTGCACTGTCACATCAGGGAGTGCAGCATGAAGAAGAGAGCCTGGGGACCTCAGGTCGCGGTGTGCAAGCCCGTCTCTGCCACTCTATTTCCGCCTCCAGTGCCTGCAGAAGAACCCTCTCCATTCCCTACTTTCACATCCTCCTCTCTCCCATCCTCCATCTTCCGCCACCTCCCAGCTGCTGTCTGCCTCTTTGGCCTCTGGCATCTCGCATGCACACAAGCACGCAAGGCTGAGGGCTGAGCTGGGTCTCATAGTGGTTTTTACAAGAACTGCTCTAATATTTGAACGCATAGGGCCAGCATCTGCTTCTTCTGTGAGGTTTCCAGGAGAGATTTCTATTTTATAACTCTTCCAGGAGTATTTGGATGTTAATAGGGAACACTTGATTGGTTTAAGTATTTTTGGTTTTTTAAATAACAGCTTTATGGTGATATAATTCACATACCATAAAGTTCACTCTTTTAAGGCACACAATTCAGTAGATCTTTAAAAAGTATGTTCAGGCCAGGTGTGGTGGCTCATGCCTGTAATCCCAGCACTTTGGGAGGCCAAGGTGGGCAGACCCCTTGAGGTCAGGAACTTGAGACCAGCCCGGCCAACATGGCAAAACCCTGTCTCTACTAAATATAAAAAATTAGCGGGGCATGGTGGTGCGTGCCTTAATTCCAGCTACTTGGGTGGCTGAGGGAGAACTGCTTGAACCTGGGAGGTGGAGGTTGCAGTGAGCCGAGATCATGCTACTGTACTCCAGCCTGGGAGACAGAGCAAGACTCTATCTCGAGGAAAAAAAAAGTATATTCATAGTTTGCAGCTACCACCACTAATTTTAGAACATTTTCATCACCCCAAAAAGAAACTCATTACCAGTCACTCCCCAGTCCCTCTTCCCCTCGGCCCCTGGCAACACTAATCTACTTTCTGTCTCTATGGGTTTGCCTGTTCTGGACATTTAACATAAATGGAATCATAGAGTAGGTGATGACCCTGTGTCTTCTTCCACATAGCATGATGTTTTCAAGGGTCATCTGTGTTGTAGCATGTCTCAGTACTCCACTCCTTTTAATTGCTGAATAATATTCCATTGTATGAGTAGACTATGTTTTATTTCTTCATCTGCCGACGGACATTTGGGTGTATGTGTGATTTTATTCATCTGTTTTTTCAATCCAGACGTTTGTGTGATTATTTTTTGGCGGGGTGGGGGGATTTGAAAATTCTTTGTATTCTCTTACCTTCCTTGGCTGAAGAAATATTTTCTGCCCCCATGATTGATTTACCTTAGAGATTCCTGTTCTCTGAAGTTGACCCAGCTATTTAAATAAAACCTAATCCGCAAGGGGAAAAAGAAACGACCCTGTCAGGCACCATTCACCTTGTACGTACATCTCCTTTTCATGGACCTATGCGCACACAGCAAGCATCAGCTTACTATGTCACATATTTTGTTATTTACACATTCCCCTTGTGTGTTAACCATGCCTTTTTTCCCCTGTATTTTAACACTTTGATGTCTGATCCTTGCTGACCCTGAGGGACTGCCTCTCCTAGGTTAGCCGATTCCTAGAAGCAGGAAACAGCTTGCTCTCCAGTGTGCTTTTCAAAGGCAAACCAACCAACCCAGAGCCGGCTACCCCATCACTTCCTTTGGAGGCTCTCGCATTCCGGGCTGCTGTCTGCCTTCCCCAGTTATCCCAGAGTCAGGTATCAGACGATGAGGGATAGCCCCTAGGCCCCAGAACTCACCCAGATTATTCAAACTCACCAGTCTCAAGACTGTGTACTCTCCCTTGCCCATTCCTTCCTTTGGAAACCATGATAAAGGGTTTTGCCCCCAGTTTTCCCTCTCCCATGGTCTCCTAAACTGCCCTGGGCTTCCCCGTACGGCCCTTTCATGGTGTAGCTTGCTCCATCCTCTTGGGTTTGTGAATAATCAACTATCATCTTTTTTTTTTTTTTTTTGAGACAGAGAGTCGTGCTCTGTCTCCAGGCTGGAGTGCGGTGGCGCAATCTCAGCTCACTGCAACCTCTGTCTCCCCAGTTCAAGAGATTCCCCTGCCTCAGCCTCCCAAGTAGCTGGGACTACAGGAGCGCACTACCACGCCTGCTAATTTCTTGTGTTTTAGTAGAGACGGGTTTCACCATGCTGACCCGGATGGTCTGGATCTCCTGACCTTGTGATCCACTGCCTTGGCCTCCCAAATGCTGGGATTACAGGCATGAACCATCACATCCAGCCCCAACTATTTTTTGAGTGACAACCCTCTCCTGATCCAGTGGCCTTACCACACCCAAACAACAAAACCTAATAAGACACCTCACCCTAGCACACTGCCAGAGCTTTGATTTCTGGTGTGACATCACAGTTGTACATTCACTCATCCCAACGTATGTTGCACTGATATCTTTTATTTTTGGGGTTGTGCTTTTCTCTCCTTTATTAAAAAAAGCTCCTAAATTCTATGGCTTCAAGGGAGCATCAGAGAAAGGTAATTGTGATTTCTGTACACTTGGTCAAGCAAAAACTAGACTCACACAGCCACTTCCCAGGCACAGCCTCAAGCTGCTCTTCAGTGCCTGGTGGCCTGCAGGGGACCCCACTGGGATACCCACTCCATGGTCAGTGGCTGCCCCCAGGTGCCCCCGCTCCTCCCCACACACACACACCTGCAGGGCTGAGCTGGGGGCCTTAAGGTGTTTTTTTGTCTCCTGCTGATTGCCAGGTGGTGGATGGAGCACAGAGGCCAGAAGCCCAGTGCCCTGTGCTAATATCTGGAACTTGCCTTACTGTAGCTTATATTTTCCTTAACACCAGGAAACTAACACTTCTTTATTTTTGGCATTGGATATCACTTGTCAAATTGTTTTTCTCACTAGCTTTGTAAATGGATTTTATTTTTTACCATCTCCAATTTCCAGTGGGAACGAAGACTTAAAAAAAATCATATGCAAAGCATCTTTTATGAGACTACATCTGTGCCTTCTAAGGAGAGGTGGCAATGGTGTGTACATTGATTTAATTTGGGAAGGATTGACTGGTGTGCTTGCAAATGCACCTGGCTATAAACGGTCCCAGCTTCTGCACACAGCCTGGAACTCATTCCATTGAGCTGAGTGTTTATAAATAATAGAGCTTTGTTGTGGTAAAAGAAGAGAACAGCTAATATTTTTATCTTATTTGAATAATTGTGTCACAGGCTCTAGCACACGTCAGCCTTGGGACTATTAACATTTTGGGTCTGATAATATTTTGTTGGAGTTGGGGGATGGGGAAAGCTGTCTTGCACATGTGGGATTTTTTTTTAACTTTTAAAAAAATTTATTGTACTTTAAATTCTGGGGTACATGTGCAGAACATGCAGGTTTGTTACATAGGTATACATGTGCCATGGTGGTTGGCTACATCCATCACCCCATCATCTACATTAGGTATTCCTAATGCTATCCCTCTCCCTCCCCTAGCCCCCCACCCCCTGACAGCCCCTTGGGTGTTTGATGTTCTCCTCCCTGTGTCCATGTGTTCTCGTTGTTCAACTTCCACTTATGAGTGAGAATATGTGGTGCTTGGTTTTCTGTTCTTGTGTTAGTTTGTTGAGAATGATGGTTTCCAGCTTCATCCATGTCCCTTCAAAGGACATAAGCTCATCCTTTTTTATGGCTGCATAGTACTCCATAGTGTATATGTGCAACCTTTTCTTTATCCAGTCTATCATTGATGGGCATTTGGGTTGGTTCCAAGTCTTTGCTATTATGAACAGTGGTGCAGTAAACATATGTGTGCATGGGTCTTTATAATAGAACAATTTATAATTCTTTGGGTATATACCTAGTAATGGGATTGCTGGGTCAAATGGTATTTCTATTTCTAGATCCTTGAGGAATCGCCATACTGTCTTCCACAATGGTTGAACTAATTTACATTCCCACTAAAAGTGTAAAAGTGTTCCTATTTCTCCACATCCTCTCCAGCATCTGTTGTCTCCTGATTTTTTGATGTTCGCCACTCTAACTGGTGTAAGATGGTATCACAATGTGGTTTTAATTTGCATCTCTCTAATGACCAGTGATGATGAGCTTTTTTTCATATGTGTGTTAGCTGCATAGATGTCTTCT